>QJPP01004692.1:0-114286 GCA_003996215.1 Jaltomata sinuosa
GGAAGGGTATACGGTGAAGTAGAGGTATACGGGCAGTGTCCTTCCATGGAACCTACCTGCTGGGCCGGATCGGCACCGGAGGAGGTACATACAGAGATACCATTTCACTTGAGATCTTCATGCATCATATCATTCATTGTTGAGGCTCCACCCTTGTTTGTTGTTTGTTGATTGTACGCTCCGGTAGTATGGGATGCCGGAGGGTTTGTTTTCACTTGTTTGTGTTCCTCGGTTGTATGGGCGGCCGGGGGACTGTAGGTAGACTTTTGCTATTTACTTATAGAATTATTCCCTGTTACGGTTAAGTATGAAATTGGTTACTGCTAGACTGTTAGTTTCTGGATTTGAGATTGATATGATTAGTTGGGTTTGATTCATGTCTCTGAGCATGCCTATCATTACTCTTTCTCTCTTCTTCTTACACTTGAGGTTACCGGTATACCGTCCATTTCGTAAACTTATTTTATATACACTGTTATTGCAAGGACCCCAGGTGCGTTATTTCCTACTTTCACCTGTGCCTTTGGTGTGTATATTCTTCTTGCTAGCCTCACATGTAGTTCTGTTGATTTCCCTCTGGGCTAGTTCCTGTGTACCTTTCGTTGATTTCTGTGACTACTTGCTTCTATTCTGTCTATTACTACGCTTTTATCTTATATGTACCCAGTCGGCCTATGATACCTACTGGGTACCTTATGCTTCGCATTTGGTGCTCACCCCTACCCCCTGCATCTTTGGGTGCAGATCCTAGCATGGGCCATCGCCGTTAGATCGCTGTGATTCGTGCCTGGAGATCTGTTGGGGACTACTTCAGACTGAGGGTGAGCTCTTGGCGATCGGAGCTTAGCTTTAGTTTATCTTTTGCTTCATGTACTCTATTACCATTCAGAGACATTTGTATATATAGTTTTGGATTATTTGCACTCCATGTATGTAGTTTGGCTATATACTATGATACCAGGTCTTGGGGTTTGGTTTAGTTTCCGCATATGTATATATTTATATCCCTGTTATCTATTTTATTCGTCTTGTTCCCTTACTTGCTAGATAGTAGCCCATTACTAACTGTTCTGGGCTACGGGGATTGGTTCACCTACCGGGGGTTGTAGGTGCCCTCATGACCGAGAAAATGGGTCGTGACAACTCACCTACCTCAAACCAACTAATCGAACATCTACACCTCCACCCATAAAGTGCCTCATAAAGAGCCATCTGGATGCTAGAATGGAAGATGTTGTTGTAGGCAAACTCAATAAAAGCTAAGTGATCATCCCAAATACCTTTGAAATCAATCACATAAGCTCTCAATATATCCTCCAAAGTCTGAATAGTACGCTCTGCCTGGCCATCCATTTGCGGGTGAAAAGTTGTGTTAAGCTTAACCTGAGTACCAAGACCTTTCAGAAATGACTTCCAAAACTGAGATGTAAACTGAGTACTCCTATCTGAAATGATAGACAATGGAACACCATGCAATCTGACTATCTCCCGTATGTAGAGCCTGGCATAATCATCTGCTGAATCCGTAGTCTTAACAGCCAAGAAGTATGCTGATTTAATCATCCTATCGACAATCACCCAAATAGAATTATATTGCCTACAAGTACGAGGCAAACTTGTGATGAAATCCATATTGATCGCCTCCCACTTTCAAGTGGGAAGATCAATATCCTGAGTCATATCACCTGGTCGTTGATGCTCTACCTTCACTTACTGACAGTTGGGACACTTAGCCATAAAACTTGCTATGTGCCTCTTCATGCCATTCCACCAATAGACTTCCCATAGGTCACGGTATATCTTGGTGGCACCGGGGTGAATAGAATACCTGGAGTTATAAGCCTATGACAAAATCCATTGTCTCAACCCATCTAAGGTAGGAACACACAATCCACCCTGATATCAAAGCACACCATCTCCCCCTTGGGAGAAAACCTCTACCCTTTGCTGATGAACTGCACCCTTCAACTGGTGCAAAATAGGGTCACTGTCTTGCTTTTCTTTCACTTCAGCTACTAAAGATGATTCAAAACCATTTTGAACAATAACACCACCATCTGTCGAATCCATAAGGCAAACTCCTAATCGAGCAAGTCGATGAACATCCTTGGCTAATTCCTTCTTTTCGTCCTCAACCAAAGACATACTACCCATACACAATCTACTAAGGGCATCCGCCACCACATTGTCCTTACCCAGATGGTAAAGCACACTCATATCATAATCCTTAAGAAGCTCAAGCCATCTCCTTTAACGAAGATTCAATTCCTTTTGAGTGAACACATACTGAAGACTTTTATGATCGGTGAATACATCTACATGAACACCATACAAGTAGTGTCTCCAAATCTTCAAAGCAAAAACCACGGTCGCTAACTCAAGATCATGAGTAGGGTAGTTTTTCTCATGAATCTTAAGTTGTCTCGAAGCATAAGCAATCACCTTACCACGCTGCATCAAAACACAACCAAAACCAATCCTAGAAGCATCACAATACACAACAAAGTCATTCAAACCCTCGGGTAGGGTCAACACAGGAGCTATGGTCAACCTAGTCTTCAATTCCTGAAAGTTATTCTCACATAGATCAGACCACTGAAATTTTACCTTCTTCTGAGTTAACTGAATCAATGGGGTAGCAATGGAAGAAAACTCTCCCACAAATCTCCTATAGTAACCAGCCAAACCTAAAAAGCTCCTAATATCAGATGGGGAAGTGAGTCTAGGCCAGTTCTTTACTGCCTCAATCTTTTGAGAATCAACTCAAATACCATCTCTATTAACAATATAACCCAGAAAAGCAACAGACAGCATCCAAAACTCACATTTGTTAAATTTAGCAAATAGTTGTCGATCCTTGAGAGTTTGCAACACCACTCTCAGATGGTCCGCATGCTCCTCCTTACTCTGAGAATTGATAAAAATATCATCAATGAAAATAATCACGAACATATCCAAATACTGTTTGAATACATGGTTCATCAGATCTATAAAAGTTGTAGGAGCATTCGTTAGTCTGAAAGATATAATCACAAATTCATAGTGACCATACCGAGTTCTGAAGGCCATTTTTGGAATGTCATGCTCTCGAACATGAAGATGATGATAACCGTATCTAAGGCCAATCTTGGAGAAATAACTGGCACCCTAAAGCTGATCGAATAAGTCATCAATCCTAGGAAGTGGATACTTATTCTTGATTGTGACTTTGTTCAACTGACGGTAGTCGATACAAATTCTAAGGGAACCATCTTTCTTTCACACGAATAAAACTGGAGCACCCTATGGAGAGACACTGGGTCAAATAAAACCCTTATCAAGAAGGTCTTTCAACTGATCCTTTAATTCCTTAAACTCTACGGGAGCCATTCTATAGGGAGAAATAGAGATTGGATGCATATCTGGAAGAAGATTTATTCCAAAGTCGATCTCTCACTCGAGAGGGACTCCGGGCAAATGTTCGGGAAACACTTCTAGAAACTCATTCACAACAGGAACTGATTGGAGAGATGGGGTTTCAAACTTTGTGTCCATAACCCAAACTATATAATAAACATAACCCTTAGAAATTATCTTCTTAGCCTTAAGATAAGATATGAAATGACCCTTTGAGGATGGATGACTACCTTACCACTCTAAGGCAGGTTCATTTGGAAACTTGAAATTGACAACTCGATTATGACAATCAACCGAGGCATAACATGCATACAACCAATCCATACTAAGAATAACATCAAAATCAGTCATCTCTAACTCTACTAGATCAACTGAAGTGACTCTATGAAGGACTGAGATAGGGAAATTTCGATAGATTCTTTTGCCTAGGACTGACTCACCAACAGGAGTAGAAACACAAAAGGGTTCTAAGAGCTGATCAGGACTAATCTCGTACTTGCAAGCAATATAAGGGGTCACAAAAGACAAAGAGGCACCGGGGTCCAATAAAACATACACATCGAGAGAGAAGACTTTTAATATACCAGTAACAAAGTCCGGTGAACTCTCCTGGTCCTGGCGAGAGGACATAGCATAAAGGTAGTTCTGGCACTGACCACCAGAACTAGAAGCAGTACCCTGTTGGGTCGGTCGACCTCCTGGGCTGCTGGGGCAGACTGAGTCCTGCTACCTCCCTGTCTCTTCTTAGCTGAAAGGCAATCCTTAATATTGTGTCCAACCTGACCACATCCAAAGCATCAGTGTCCAACCTGACCACATCCAAAGCATCCACCTGAACCAGATAAACACTCACCAGGGTTACTTCTACCACATTTGTTGCAAGTAGGGTAAGGAGTCCCCTTTGCAACACTTCCCTGTGAAAAGGAACCCGATCCTCTACCAATCTGATCATGACAAGGCTTGAGGGCCTGAGTAGGAGCACTAGCTGAAGAATGAATGGGTCCTGATGATTTCTTCTGAAACAAAAAGTGATGTCTGCCTCCGAACCTCTGATGGCCAAAACCTGAATCTCTGATCTAACCCTCTTGTTCTCCCTTGCCATTTCTCTCAACGTGTCTCCCTCAATCTGGTGGGCATGAGTCATAAGTCGAGAAATATCCATGTCACCCAAAAGCATAGTGGATCTACACTCTTTCTTTACCAAGTCCGACAATCCATAGATGTACTTATTCATCTCATCTCTCGAGTCAGCCACCATAGAAGGAGCATACCTAGAAAGCTAGGTGAACTTCAACCCATACTCCTGAACTGACAACTTCAACCCATACTCCTGAACTGACATAGAACCTTGCCTTAAATTCATGAACTCTTCAGCCTTGGCCTCCCTTAACTCCCTACGAAAGAATCGGTCAAGAAAAGCCTTTTTGAAGTATTCCCAAATCATAGGGGCCACATCCCTAGCCCTAACATATTTCCACTGTGATTACCAAATATGAGCTACATCCTTAAGTTGATAGGAAGCTAGCTCGACACCCTCGACACCAATAACTTACATCACACCAAAGATGTTCTTCACCTCATCCATGAAATTTTGTGGATCCTCACCAACTTTTGAACCCCAGAAGTCAGGTGGGTTCATGCGAATAAAGTCTCAAACTCGAGCCGCAACTCCACCTTGAGGATGGACAGGGATAGGAGCTTGTTGATTGTCCTGAGTGGCCATAGTCTGAACTAGCATATGAATAGCATTCCTGAACTCCATTTGTGACCTCAGGGTATGGAATCGAGGGATTAGCATTTCAGGCGGCTCGGCGAGGCATGGTACGGTGAAGAGGCATAATATGAAATGCATAAAGAATGGATTAGAGAAGTAATTGAGTTAAACTCTATCACACGATATTGATCATGAAAGAAGTGAAGTTTTTTCTAAGACACCTCGTAGTTTTCCTCTTGTAAGTGTGGCGCACTTCACACACATGAAAAAGACTCCACTCGATGTGACTTTCAGACACCCTAGTACTCTTGAACCTGAGGCTCTGATACCAAGTTTGTCATACCTCGAGACTACCCCCTAGGCCTAACACGAGACCCAAAACCACGAGTTCCCTAATTTAACCCTTGGTCATAACATACTCAGACAGATACAAGAAACATAGCGGAATCATAATAAATGAAGGTAGGCGATCATAACTAAATAGTAACAAGGTCTAAGAAATACCAAATCCAAAACACGGAATACAAGTCTAGTTATGTCTGAAGCCTCTAAACTGTCATAAAGAGTTGATGGGACAAGACCTCAACTAACTCAAAAATCCAAAGAAAGAACTTGGAAGTAACTAATATAGCTATGGTCCTCGAGTGATGACTACTCACCAACAGAGTCTGTATATCCGGCATTGTCTAGCCACGAGCCTGAGAAAGAGAGCCTAGATCTGCATCGTCAAGAGGATACAGCGCAAAATATGCGTCAGTATTATAGGATGTACTGAATATGTGAGAAATGCTTGAATATGGTAAAAATGTACTTAAAACATAATTAAAACTGGTTTCATGCATCATAAGAGAAATCATAAGTGTTTTCTGGAAAAAATATTTTATGTTTCGACTATTTAAAAATTTCATTTCGAAAACTAAGTTAAAGTTTCAAAACATTTTCAAATAAAAGCAAGAGTCGCCACAAAAGTAAAAACCAAGAAAAACTTATAAAAAAATTCAGTCTAAAACAGATAAAGACTTAAGAAAAATTTCTAGATTTTGGGTAAGAGGTTCCTATTAATGTTTCGAGAAGATTTTTAAGGCATTCTAAACATCCGCTAACTCACGGTTATCCGGACTTGCTTAAAAATAACTTATTTTGACTAACTTTGAAAAGATCTTGTATTAAACTATCTTATTTTAATTAGCTTGAAAAATAACGTAACGACTATAACTTGATAAAGAGAGTTGATTTTTAGAAGTGAAAACACATGGAAGAGACGAAAGCACATAAAAAAGTTTCTTTTTAAAATGAAAAAGGGAAACATGCTTGTCCTTTGACACAATTCATTTTCACATGAAGGAAGTGGTAAAACAATTTAAAAAAATTTAGCCAAAGAAATATTTTACTCGTTTGAGGATTAACCAACTACGTTAAAATGTTAGAGTCCAAATAATATAGATAATCCTATCTAAATAGAGATTAAAGAGAAAGAAATAATTAAGCAATTGGATTCTTGTCCAACCTGTCCTAAATCTAATTTGTGGGCCCTCTTTAGGCCCACCGCCATCTCATTTTTGGACTTTGGTCCAATTTTTAAAATTTGATCTGTTTAGACCGTTGATGCTCCTGTTGTGTACATGGACTTTAAACCCATTTCCTGTTCCATGTTCCTGTTGCATCTTCATGGGATTTGGCCCATTTCCTGTCTCGTTTCTCATTCACTTTCACCAACATTTTAGCTTCCTTCATCGCATCTGCTTGTTAGTCCTTTAGGACCCTTTTGGGGCCGACTCAAAATGTTGTTGGGTTTTGATCCATCAGGGGAATGCAAGGATGGGATGAGTCTCGGGGACTCGGACAATTTTATTTAATAAAAAGCAAAGAAGAGAAATAGGGAATTAGAAGATCATTAACAATCAAATGAATCTCAGATTAAGTAAATTGGTTTTAACCATCAAGCACTTTTTGCAGGATAAAAACATGGAAGCCTTAAGACAACATGTTTTGACTTTGACAAACTTTCATTAAAAGATGACAGTACCGAACTCAGAGCATCCAAAGAGACAGTTTCGATAGGTAGAAGCTTTAAGAAACATATAGATCTAGCTACACTTCACAAATTCGAGTTTGTAATTTCAATAGTCAAGTAATACATTCAAAGCTATTCTTCTAGACTTTATCCTAACAGACATATTGATTTTTTTCGGATAAAGAAAAGAGCTTATTCAATTAATATGATTCAGAATAGAGTGAGACAATTCATTTTAGCAAACTCATGGCCTATTAATACGAAACATGAGCAAATAGCAGACTTTAAAAGGAGCAGTTTTGACTCTAACAAATTCAGACATGACTCCCAGGGGTTGAAGGGAAAGAGAATGATACCAAATTGATTTTAACATTTAACAAAACTTACTCAAACATGGTTAAGAGTAAAACGCTATCAATCACACAATATTCTAGGCTGAACTTGAAACAAATAATAGACAGTCATGCTTAGCAGAAGCATATATAGGCAGAGAAGAGGTGTTTGCGACCAAACTTTGAGGTTAATATTCTTTATAAAACATGAAAAAGAAAAAGGAGGCGGTCATTTCAATTAAACGGCTTTACATGCTTTCAACAGCTTAAAATATCACACAATAAATCGAAAAGAGAAGACAAAAGTAGTGTTTATTCGAGAATCTGAAAGTTCAAGAACTTTCAAAAATGGGGCTATACCATAAAAAGGTATACCCCGTCTCTAGTTCTAAACCCCAGAATAAAGCACATAAAAGGAAAACCTTCATGACAAAATCCTTTCATCAACAGTACTCATAAACAGAATCAGTTAACAACAGGATTTAATAATTTCTAAAATCTAGAACAACCTCTAAATCGATAGAAACAAATCCTACTATTCTATTTTTTCAAACTTTTAACATAACAATCACACAATCTCAAATGAATTCAGCCTAAAACCAACAGAAACATCTCTAAAAGAAAAGAACAGGTGACTTCACGTTATACTGAAGAGATGAAGAAAAGGAAAAAGGGTGAAGGGTTTTACCTCTTTTGGTGCAACGAACGGGGACTTGAGCTTTCGTCGGAACTTTCTTTCACCACCACCGGAATTTAGTCCGATTTTAATAGAATTATTGAAGGACTTTGTGTATTATATCTCAGTGATCTATGGTTTCCATGAACTAGAGAATGACTCTCCAAAAAAGTTCAAGGAAATGCTCCAAAGACCCACCCAATTCGTCCATCTTAGAGGGGTTTATATAGGAAAATTTAGGGTAGAAATAAAGGGGGAAACATAGGGTATTTCTGGAAAATTCCTTGAGGAAAATTTGAAATTCCTTTCTTGGATAGACGTTAGCCGGCAACGAATTTGTACGAAGTTGTACAATTTTCCCCGAATCACACAGATTTGAAGCCACCTGGAGCTTTGGAACCTTCTTGGTTCTGCCAGCTCAATTTATGGACGGTGAGAAGACGGCGTTTGGGAAAATTGATAGCGTGAAGGCGTTGGTGAAGCTGTTGTTGACGGAGTTAGATGAGCTGTTCAAATCGTACCATCGTGGACGATCTAGATCAACTCGTACAAAAGGAAGACGCGGATTGAGGACGCGTTACTATTAACAGTACCTTCTTGGTACGAGTCTCGTGCTAGGCATACAGGATTGTATGAAATAGAAAGGGAAAAGGTTGGATTTTGGGGAGGTGGCGTTAGGGTTTCTGGTGTTGTTGGTGTTGAGAAGATGAAGAGCAAAGGGTTAAGGGGCGTATTGGGTCATCTGTGTTAGAGAGATGAGAATGAAGAGATAAGGGTGTGTGAGTATAAGTGAGTGTGTAGAGGTGGACCGGGTCAAGCGGGTTAGGGAATTGGGCTGGGGTGGATTGCAGGTGAATTAGAGAGGGGGAAATGAAGTGGGTCGGCGGGTTGGATGAGTCGCTGGCCCAATTGCTGGCAGATATAAGGAAGTGTAGAGGCTGTTTAAATAATGGCCACATTTTACAAATGTGGCTATTTCAATCTTTAATGAGTAGCCAAATTGAGAGTAGATTGATGATTCGACTAGGATTGAAATAGTTTTAAGGAATTAGGCTAGGATTGAAATAGAGATGAATTAATTAAAATTAAACTCGAGCTTTAATAAATTTAAACAATTCAAAATAATTATTGCATTTTACATATAATTACCTCGTTCACAATTATGAAATTAATTTATTCAATTAATCTCACATTTTGAATTAATTTGGAGAAAAATTAAACGCTTAATCTTTTAAAAAGATTTTCTTATAAAATTAAATTTTAAAATAATTCTTTAGGTAAACTTATATAAATTTCACATAATTAAATATGAAAATATACATTGTTACTCAGAACTATTATAAAGCTTGTTTGAAAAATGTTTTATCCTTTTTTACAAAATAATTATTTCAAAAATTGTTTAAAATTCAAAAAGGCTCAAGATTAATTCGTAATGTGGCGGGTAAAAATTGGGTGTCAACAATAAGAAATTTCATCATTTAAGCATAAGGTGAGAGATAACATAACATAAGACTTAAAAACATTCATACGGGAGTTTCTCTTAACCGACATAAACCATGATGAGCTACATGGAGTCCAGTGTCATACACCCACACCGAAAAAGGTTGTCCTAACCGGCCAAGGTTAGAACCTTATCTATCAAGATCTTGTCGTAGCAACAAAGGGCAACCTACAGTGGCAACATAGTTTTGGACTTGGGTTATCTAGAATCCACATCGCTCGGTGCTAAATACTACTTCCAAAATATACGTATAGCTCAATTTATACTTGTGACATATCTAATGCCAAACTGTCTGAAAAGCATAAGCACATATCTAATGTCATGCAATTCAAAATCATAAGTTTTTAAAACTTAGCATAGCCATAATTTAAAACATACGCTTCTTTCTAAATCCATAACTTAAAGAATTAGGCACGCAATTTCATAAATACATAAGGTCATGTTATCTAAACATGCCAATTTTCACTTGAAAATATGCAATTCAATGGAATCATTCTAGGAATCATCTTTAATGCATGGGCTTTTGAAATCAACTAAGGAACTTCAAATAAATCATAGATAAGTGATAAACCATGAATTGATGCTTAAAACTGAACCCATAAGTTTTTCCCAATTTGGGTAAAAACTCTAATTTCTTAAATTGGAAAATCAAAGTAAAAGTTGGGGGTTTTGGGCATAAGGATGAAAGAAATCCCTTATTGAATACCCACATATCTTATTGAAGCTTGCTTGATCTAAGATGAAAAGAAATCGAGACTTGAAGTTGGAGCTTGAGACTTGGAGCTTGAAGGAGTTCTTTTCCTTTTTTGGTAGATGAATGAGTAATAATGAAAGACTTAGGCTAATAAGAGTAGAAACCCTACTAAAAGTGGCCAAAACGACCTCACTTAAGAGTTAAAAGGGTGGGTAATTATAAAAATACCTCCGAGATTTAATTAAGAAAAAACTGTTAAAAACCTCGGCTTCAGGTTTCACGGGTCCTTTCCGCGAGCCGTAGAAGCAACCATGGTTCGTGGATTGGAGTCGTGGTTTCTGAGCCAAAAGATAGGCTGCGGATGACATTTCACGAGGTAACAGGGTGACTCATGGAAACTCTCACGGGTCGTAGAAACCTCTCATGGTTTCTGGGGGGATTTGACTACCCTCAGTCTGAGTTCTACGAGTTGGTTCCATGATTCATCGAACCATCCACGGACTGTGAACCTGACTCGTTGTTCTCAGACCTGAGGTTGGTCTGCAGGACTGGATTCACGAGTCACTTCCATGACTCATGGTCCTAACCACGACACGTGAACTTGACTCGTGGTTCTTGGAAGTTCTGAATTTTGCAGAGTTTCTAAGTTTTAAAGTTGAATATAATTCTGGGGTGTTACAGTTTCTCCATCATAATTGTAAGTTTTATTCACTTATTTTCATTAAATTCGCATCCTTAATTCCTTATTTGTTCTTGTTGATGGTTGGTTGTTTTGAGCCATTATCCTTGGTCACTTTCCTTATATAATCTAAGCAGGCACTCACGGGAGTGTGGTGATCTTATTGCTCTCTTTCATTTTTGGCTTCGAGTTACAGGGCCTACAGGCCTGCCGGTGACCCAAATTTTAACCCGGCTATAATCATAGCAATATTGGTATTGTTAGTCTCGTATTAACGCATAGTTCATGTTTATGATAGTTTGATTTTGTTTTGAAGCTTCTTAGAGTGGTTCAGGCTTGGACGTCATCGTTCCAGTAGCTTGTTATCGTACGACAGGTAGGTTATGGTTTAACTCTTTAAACTTCACTGATATAGTATATAATTGTATTAATTAGCATCCTTGGATTGGGTTTATTAGCTTGGTACCCTAGACCTTGTCCACTTCTTCATGTTCGACTTACTTTCTTTTCCGATGGTTGTAGTATTCATTGTAGTTGATAGTATCACCCTTGTGGTCCTGTATAGCCTTGTATTTGACTCTGGACCATAGATGGTGGGTTATTGGGAATGTTTGTAAGTCCCGGACATCGATATTGCGATCTTAGGCTGGTTATCTGTGTTGTAGAGTGATTTGAGCTTCTATTGGGCCGATAAGTTGATTGTGAGTCGTTGGGCTACTGTTTGTGATTGAGCATGCCATTATCATGCATATAAAGAGGTTTTTCACATGTTTTACTATGGTTTTAGCTTCGGGCCCACTATTGATAGTGCATGGCCCCGAGGGTCCATTTTCGGTAAAAGTGGTTATAAAGGGCTTGAAAATAATTTTCATGGATCTTCTAGGGGTAAGAAAGTTAATAGGTTGATTTTACCACTGTTTTCAGACTAATACTAGACTCGGCGAGGCCGAAGTACTAGACATGTTTTATGTTGATTGGAGATGATACTAGACTCATTTAGGCCGAGCATCAGACTTGTTTTACTACTGTTGTAGATCCGGTTATGTCCAGGCACCCTTGTAGGGTCTTTTGAGACTTATTTCATCAATTTAGATCTGGATAGACTCCGTACATGCATTTTTAAGATTTGATTACTAGTTTGGATCTGGATTTACTCCGAACTGTTACATTGAGGTTACTAGAGTTATTATGTGGTCGAGCACCTCCATGAACTTTGTCGATCCAGACCAGGGGCTACGTGTTGAGTATGCCAGAGGAGGAGTATACAGTGTAGTTGAGGTATACGGGTTGTGTCCTTCTATGGATCCTACATGTTGGGCCCATAGGCGTCGGAAGAGGAACATACGGGGTTACTGTCCACCTGGTTTTCACTATTGCATCATATCATTCATTTGTATGAGACTCCACCCCTGTTTGTTGTTTGCTGAGTGTACGCCCCGGTAGTATGGGATGACGGAGAGTTTGTCTTTACTTGTATGTGTTCCTCGGGTGTATGGGTGCCCGTTGGAACTATAGATAGACTTATTATTACCCTATCGCATCTTTGGTACTGATTATGGTTGTATTCAGATTCTAATTCAAGGCTTCACATATAGGGGCTATGTAGTGTATGCTCTTTGTTCACTTGATGTTCTACTTGGATTATTGGCATGTTTTAGTAGTAGAATTGGGTTTCAAGCATGATAAGGTTATTTGCTTCTCTCCTTCCCTTCTTTCACTTGAGGTTACCAGTATACCGCCTATTTCTAAAACTTTCTATATATATATATATATATATATATATATATATATATATATATATATATATATATATATATATAGTACATATATTGTTACTGCGAGGATCCCATGTGCGATATTTCTTTCTTTCACCTGTGTCTGTGTTATATATTCTAGTTGCTAGCCAAGTATGTTATTTTCTTCTTGTATCCTTCTGTGCTAGCTTCCGTGTACTTATTCGTTGTTTCTGTGACTACTTGCTTTTTTTCTGCTATATTATTGCCTTTATATCTTATATGCGCTCAGTCGGCCTATGATACCTACTAGGTACCCGTTGCTTAGCAATTGGTGCTCATACTACACTCTGCATCTTTTGATGCAGACTCTAGTGTGGGCCATCACCTCTGATTCATTGGAGACTCGTGCGGGCTGATCTTTTAGACTATCCGAGGTTGAGGGTGAGCACTTGACAGTCGGGCTTAGCTTTTAGCTCATCTTTTGTATCTTGTACTCTTTTTGTTATTCGGAGATATATATGTATATATTATTTTGGATCCTTTTATACTCTATTGATGTAGTTCCGATTCTTATACTATGATACCGGGTTTTGGATTTGTTTTAGTTTCTATATATATCCCTGTTATCCCTTTTATTTATCTTATATCCCTTGCTTCCGCTTATATTATGTTTTCTTTCGCTTGCTTGTTACATAGTAGCCCATTACTAATCGTTTTGGGCTACGGGGATTGATTCGCCTACTGGGGAATTGTAGGTATCGAATCGTGACAGTGCGCGCATACACTCGTTTCTCGGTACGTACATTACACGTGTATGCCAAATCATATTATAAATAATTTTGTAATATAATATCAATATTTTTAAAACAAAACTATTAGTAAATAATTGTGCTTACCAAAATAAAATACAAGATTCTTTTGATGATCGATGGTGGATCGTCGTTTGACTATAATTTGTCGAAGTCAAAATTATTGAATATCAATCTATAAAATATGAGATATAATCACATATTATTATTAGGATAATACATTTGTAATTTGAGACTCTAAATCAGAAAAGTGAGGGATTGATTTATCACCTTTCATTCTTTAAAGAATTTCACCGTTATCTTCAACAAAATCACTCCACAATAAAATAAAGGTGATTTAATCATTTAATAACAATATAACAACTCTTATTCGGTTTACAAAAAATTATTTCACTTTTTTACATAATTATTGAAAAGTCATGTTTCGATCTTTGGCCCCTACTAAAAATTAATCAACAACGCAAGTAAGAAAAAAGGAGAAAAAATATTTTGATACAATCTAAGGATGTGAGAGAGTTATTTTGTGGAGTGTTTGAGTAGAGATGAGAATAAAAAATAAAGGAGAAAAGTTTCTTCGATACAATCTAAAGATGTGGTGTGATGTTTTTGAGTAGAGATGAGGATAAAAGAAAAAAAATTATTTGATACAAATCGAAAATATGAGAGAGTTGTTTTGTGGAGTAGTGCTTGAGTAGAGATAAAAATTTAGATGATGGCAACGTTAATTTTTTTACTTCTATCCGAATAATCACTTAATGGGCTCTATTTAAATTTGTAAGTGATTCCTCGCTATTTTTTAAAAATATTATTCTTTTAAAAGTTTTATTTAAGATTAAGTAGACCAAGGAATAAAAATTAAGCTAGCGTTTGACCATAGAATTTGGTTCAGATTTTAAAAGTTATTTTAAAAATATTTCAAGTACGAAAAAATAGTTCAGATCAGACTTTGGAATTTTGAGACTTTAATTCACAAAACATCAAATTATTTTCAAGTAAAATGTATGTCCAAATACAATTTTAAGTTCCAAACTTACTACTTCGAAAACTCAAGTTTTCAAATTTTTCTTCAAAATTTATAGCAAAACATGAGTTAAAATAAAGGTTATTATTATTACTTGTATATTGAGAAGAATCACAATACATTGACTTCTTTTACCATTATATTTGCAATGAAATGAATATTATGGAGATAAATATTTTTTTAAGTGAAAATCTAATTTTGTCATCATTTTTTCTTTTGTGTGTGCGCATATACATATACACTAGTTTCTCTATGTAAAGTCATGTTATAAATAATTTTATAATATAATATCAATACTTTTATAAATAAAACTATTAGTAAATAATTATGCATTGCATAAAGTACAAGATTCTTTTGATGATCGATGGTGGATCGTCGTCTGACTATAGTTTGTCGAAGTGAAGATTATTGAATATCAATCCATAAGATATGAGATATAATCACATATTAGTACTAGTGAAGTATACTTACTACACTCTTCTAGAATATACCCCAACTACTTAATTCTAGAACTACCATTTCTAGAATATTTCTAGACTTTTTTCTAGAATACTTATTCTAGAGAAATTCCTTTAATTCTCAACAACTCTTGAATATTCTAGATTCTTCTTTAAGTGTCTTGAATATTAATTAAGTTGGTGATGAATTCTTAACACTCCCCCTCAGCACCAACTTAATTTGTTCTTTACCGTCACTTCGAGCGGTTCTCAAGACTTTGGAATCATCCTGATGTTCAGTCACTTTGTGAATCTCTTCCCCCATCAATTTTCTCCACTCACTATTATTTGAAGCTTCTTCAAAGGAAGTAGCCTCTTTGATATTTACCACCTCTGCTAATGTTGCATCTATATACTTGGTGTTTGGACGTCTCAATCGTGTGGACCTTTTTAGTTGCGATTGTGATATTTCTTGAACTTCTTATTGCAACATGTTTGGAGTTTCACACACTTCCATTTTCCATGAGCTCTATTTTTTCCTTTTGTGGAGATACCTCTGGTGTAAGTGATTTAGGTTCTCCTCTTATCTCTTGGTTAGTCTCTGTCTTGTTCCCGTGTTCTTCTTCATTGAGCTTATCCTACAACCTCTGCTCAAGCGCTATTGAGTATGCTAAGGCAACTTCTTTGATAGACCATGATGATGCTTCATCAAAAATCACATTTCTTGAGACATATATTCGGTTAGTGGTAGGGTCACAATACCTCCATCCTTTTTTTTTGTTCATCGTAATTGATAAAGATGTAATGAATAGCCTTTTTATCAAACTTGTTGAGGAGATGATCTGGCACGAACACATAGCACACACAACCAAATACTTGAAAATGACTTACGATAAGTATGATCTACTTGAGTTTCTCGAATGGTGAGATGAATCGCATTCTCTCCTGTGGCAGACTGTTGATGTGTGGACAACAGTCTTCGTGCATTCTTCCCAAAACCTTGCTGGTACATTCATACTATGCAACATACTTTTGTATATCTCTGCCAGGTGTCTACATTTAAAACTTTTTTTAAGATTAAGAAGATCAAGGAGTAACAATTAAGCTCGCATTTGATCATAGATTTTGAATCAGATTTTAAAAAATTATTTTAAAAATATTTCAAGTACGAGAAAATAGTCCAGATCAGACTTTAGATTTTTTGGGATTTCAACTTACAAAACATTAAATTATTTTCAAGTAAAAAATGCATGTTCAAACACAATTTTAAGTTCCAAACTTACTACTTCGAGAACTCAAGTTTTCAAACTTGCTACTTTTAAATGGTTTTTAAAAGTAGCCCCAGGCAGTAAAATATTTACAGCAAGATGTAAAAACTTGTATGTATTAACTACTAAACATAAAGTAACAGCAAAAAACAAAATAAATAGGATAAAGATAGAAAACCCCTTTGAAAAGATAGATACCCTGATAGACAAAAATGAATATAGTTATAAAGAAATAGATTTTGATGAAGATTTAGAAATAGTAAAAGAAAGATTAAGCACATCTAAAAGAATAAACTATGAACCAAGGTTAAGCATATCAAGTAGCAGAAGATATGAACCAAGCACAAGTATAAATTACGAACCAGAAATACAAGAATCATCTACAAAAATGATAAAATATCAAAAAGAAGAATTAAACCAATACTATATAGCAGGAATAATAAATCAACAAAAATGTTTAATATTAATAGATATAGGACAAGAAGAAAATAACATAACAAGAGAGCTTGTTATGAAAGATAAGATAAAAGTAAAAAACCAATCATGTCCAGATCTACCAAAAACATTAGTAAATACTAAAGAAATAGTAAAAAAGGAAATAATTATAGGAGGAATACCAATAAAAATAAAATTCGAACTACACCAAGAGAAAAATATAATATTAGGAATCAAATGGTTAGAAAAAATGAAGCCATACAGTATAGAAAATAAACAATTAATAATAACATATGATAATAAGAAAATAACAATAAAAAGAGTTTAAAAGGAGGAACTATGTGAAATGAAGATATATATACTAGCAAAAATAATAGTAGAAGGATATAATAATAGATATTACACACCAATGATAGATACAGGAGCAGAAGCTAATATATGTAAATATAACTGTTTACCAGAAGAAAAATGGGAAAAGCTAAAAACACCAATAGTAGTAACAGGATTTAATAACGAAGGTAGTATGATTACACATAAAGCAAAAAATATAAAATTACAAATATGGGATAAAATATTAACAATAGAAGAAATATATAATTACGAACTAACAACAAAAGATATGTTATTAGGAATGCCTTTTTTAATAAACCTATATCCACATACAATAACAAAAACACATTGGTGGTTCACAACATCATGTAACAACAAAGTAGGAGCAAAAAGAGTTAATAATAAAAATAGAAAAACAACAGAATGGATAAAAGGAAGTGAAAAAATAAACCAAAAATTAGAAAACATAAATCAGTTAGATCATAAAATAGAATTAATTATATTCTCAATGGACAAGATAAAAGCCATACAAGACAAATTAGAAACATTATATAGTGAAGAACCATTAAAAGGATGGAAAAATCACAAAACAAAAGTTAAGATAGAACTAGTGGAAGAAAATAATATTATAACCCAAAAACCTTTAAAATATAATTTCAATGATTTAGAAGAATTTAAAATGCATATTAATGAATTACTAGAAAAGAACTATATACAAGAAAGTAATAGTAAACATTCTAGTCCAGCATTCATAGTAAATAAGCATAGTGAACAAAAAAGAGGTAAAGGTAGAATGGTCATAGATTATAGAAATCTAAATGCCAAAACTAAAACATATAATTACCCAATACCAAATAAAATATTAAAAACAAGACAAATCCAAGGATATAACTATTTCAGTAAATTTGATTGTAAATCAGGATTCTACCATTTAAAGTTAGAAGATGAATCTAAAAAACTAACAGCATTTACTGTACCCCAAGGATTTTACGAATGGAACGTATTACCCTTTGGATATAAAAATGCACCAGGAAGATATCAACATTTTATGGATAAATATTTTAATCAACTAGAAAACTGCATAGTATATATAGATGATATACTACTATACTCAAAAACACAAGACGAACATATAAAACTATTGGAAAAATTCATACATATAATAGAATACTCTGGAATAAGCTTAAGAAAAAAGAAAGCTGAGATAATGAAAAATCAAATAGAATTTTTAGGAATAGAAATAGATAAAAATGGTATAAAAATGCAAACACATATTGTACAAAAAATCATAAACATAAATGAACATATAGATACTAAAAAGAAACTACAATCATTTTTAGGATTAGTAAACCAAGTAAGAGAATATATACCAAAATTAGCAGAATATTTAAAACCATTACAGAAAAAATTAAAAAAAAGATACCGAATACTATTTTGATGATAAAGATAAAGAGCAAATAAGAAAGATAAAAATAATATGTAAAAAATTACCAAAGTTATGTTTCCCCGATGAAACCAAAAAATTCACATACATAGTAGAATCAGACGCAAGTGATAAAAGCTATGGAGGAGTATTAAAATACAGGTATGATAATAAAAAAGAAGAATATCATTGTAGATACTATTCAGGTACATTTTCAAATACAGAGATAAAATGGAAAATAAATAGAAAAGAATTATTTGCTGTATATAAATGTTTATTAGCCTTTGAACCATATGTTGTATACAATAAATTTATTGTTCGGACAGATAATACACAAGTTAAATGGTGGTTAACAAGAAAGGTACAAGATTCAGTTACAACAAAGGAAATAAGAAGATTAGTCTTAAATATATTAAATTTTACATTTACAATTGAGATAATCACGACTAATAAGAATATCATTGCAGACTATCTCTCCAGAAAAACCTAATGCCGAAGAAACATTGGCAAAAATACTTACAGCTATGACTACACTTTGTCAAAAAGTGGACAGTCTAGACACTGAGTTACAGGTACTGAAGAAAACAGTTAATAGTCAGCAGCATGACTCAAAATATGCGGAGCTAAGTCCCTCGGCAGACTCTAAACAGCCAGAACTAAAAGGTGACGTTGAGATACACCGAAAAACTCAAACCACTAACAAATTGTTAAATACAGCTGCAGGTACAAGCAAAGCTGCAGAAAACAAAACAGTTAGTACAAAACCATTTACAAATACTAATCTGAACAAGGTATTTGACAAACCATTTACCCAAAAAAGACAACCCACTGAGATAACAAGTGTCACATCCCAGACATCCACATATGCGAATAGCCTCCACAAAGATAAAAAGATATACAACCATATCACCCAAACCTACATCGAAAATATCCACAAAATACAAACTTTCTTAAACCTCAAACCAAGATCTACCACTACTACCGAAAAAACACAAGATTATTTAACTCAAAAGCTACAAGGATACAACCGGCTGATAGCACAGCCAAAGACAAATCTGAACTTAGTTAGAACTTGTTACAACTATGGATTACTTAGTACTGTATACACCTACGACGGCGAAGAAATAAGTGGAATTCCAGAACTCCACAAAGCTTTTATTACATACAAACGGATTACAAAAGGAAATTTATTTTTTATTAAATTCTACACGGCACCGGTAGAGATATTATATGACGAAATAAAACCCTTAATTCAGGTAGTCAAAATAGGCCTGACCAGGGAAATGATTATACCAGAAGATATATCACAACAAGCAGAGATACTGAAAGTTGAGATACCTAACTTCTATGCAAATAAAAGAATAATTGGTATATCAACTATTATTCAAGAATTAGCTACGAACTATCTACAAGGTAATGCCATCTGGAGTTATTATTCCAGAGACCACCTAATGATCTATGCGAATTCAAGGGAACTACGACAAGCAGATATGGATGAAGTCCATAAATGGATTTTATCTTTATTAAAACCAGAGCTACAACCAACAACTAGAGCCTTGAAAAAAGGGTTCATTTCAGAAGAATTATTAATCAGATATTGCAAGTTAATTGATCATAAATACCCAAACCATATATGTTCCAAGTGCAATGGAGAAGATAACATTATCCCAGATGTTCAACTTGAATAAACGAATTAACAAAGGAAGGACAGCTTGCAGATACAGGCAGAAGAAAATAGCTACAAAGAAGATATGTACAAATAGCTATGTCAACATCTACTTTACTTTAATATTTTGTTTTGATTGTAATATGTGTAAAGTTGTGTCGGCCAATATAAAAAGAACGGCCAATATTAGATAAGTGTAAAGTAAGAGTCATCTTCATGAACAGTAAAAGTCGTTCATGAATAGTAAAGGCCAGGTTATGTAATAGTAAAGGCCAAGTTACTGTATAAATAGTAAAGGCCACTATGTAAAATCCGACTTCTATATATAGAAGTCTTTAAACATAAATAAAAGTATCCCTTACTCATCCTTTCTCTCTCTCTTAGCATTCAATCTTCAATTCTCTCTCAATTCCGCCTGTCCCCCAATTTTCTCTTACTTTACACCTATCTAATATTGGTCGTTCTTTTTATATTGGCCGACACAACTTTACACATATTACAATCAAAACAAAATATTAAAGATGGGCATATTACATTATCAACACCTTGAGTAAGTAATTCAAAAGATGGGCATTCATCAATAGTATGTGGATTATAGGGTATACCACGAGTAAGTCTCATATTTACTTTTGATGATCGATGGTTGGATCGTTGTTTGACTATAATTTGTCATAGTCAAGACTATTGGATGTTAATCCATAAAATATGAGATATAATCACATATTATTATTAATATAATACATTTGTACTTTGAGTCTCTAACATCAAAAAAAGTGAGGGATTGATTTATCAACTTTTATTTTTTTAAGAATTTCACCATTATCTTCAACAAAATCTCACCACGACAAAATAAAGGTGATTTAGTTATTTATTAATAATAAAGCAACTCTTATTCGATAAAAATAAGTCATTTCACTTTTTCACATAATTATTGAAAAGTCTTATTTCGATATTTGGCCCCTACTAAAAATTAATCAATAGTGCAAGTAAGAAAAAAAGGAGAAAAAATATTTGATACAATCTAAGGATGTAAGAGAGTTATTTTGTGGAGTGTTTGAGTGCAGATGAGAATAAGATAAAAAAGGAGAAATATTTTTTCGATACAATCTGAAGATGTGAGAGAGATGTGAGTAGAGATGAGGATTAAAGAAAAAGAAAAAATTCTTCGATACAAACCGAAGATGTCAGAGAGTTATTTTACGGAGTAGTGCTTGAGTAGAGATGAAAATTTAGATGACATCGTTAATTTTTTTGCTTCTATCCAAGTAATCACTTAATGGACTCTTACTAAATTTGTAAGTGATCCCTCACTATTTTTTAAAATATTAGTCCTTTTTAAAAATATTATTTAAGATTAAGAAGACCAAGGAGTAACAATTAAGCTAGCATTTGATCATAGATTTTGGATCAAATTTCAAAAAATATTTTAAGTACAAAAAAATAGTCCAGATCTGATTTTAGATTTTTGAGACTTCAACTACCAAAACATCAAATTATATTCAAGTAAAATGCATGTCCAAACACAATTTAAGTTCCAAACTTACTACTTCAAAAACTCAAGTTTTCAAATTTCACTTCAAAATTTATAGCAACACATGAGTTACAATAAAGATTGTCATTATTACTTGCATATTGAGAAGAATAACCATACATTGACTTCTTTTACCCATCATATTTGCAATGAAATAAAGATTATGGAGATAAATATATTTTTAGGTGAAGTTCTAATTTTGTTATCATTTTTTTTGTGTGTGTGCACATTTGTATATACACACACATGTTTCTTGACACGTGCATTACACGTGTATGTCAAGTCATGTTATAAGCGATTTTATAATATTATATCAATACTTTTAAAATAACTATTAGTAAATAATTGGGCATACCAGAATAAAGTACAAGATTCTTTTGATGATCGATGGTAGACCATCGTCTGACTATAGTTTGTCGAAGTCAAGATTATTGGATATCAATCCATAAAATATGAGATATAATCACATATTATTATTAGCATAATACATTTTTACTTTGAGACTCTAACATCAGAAAAGTGAGAGATTGAATATTTATCAGCTTTCATTCTTTTAAGAATTTCGCCATTATCTTCAACAAAATCTCACCACAACAAAATAAAGGTGATTTAGTTGTTTATTAATAATATAGCAACTCTTATTTGATTAAAAAAAGTCATTTCACTTATTCACATAATTATTGAAAAGTCTTATTTTGATATTTGGCCCCTACTAAAAATTAACCAATAGTGCAAGTAAGAAAAAAAGGAGAAAAAATATTTTTACACAATTTGAGAATGTCAAAGAGTTATTTTGTGGAGTGTTTGAGTAGAAGTGCGAATAAAAAAAGGAGATTTTTTTTTGATATAATCTGAAGATGTGAGAGAGATGTATTATGAAGTTTTTGAGTATATGTGAGGATAAAATAAAAGAAGAAAAGATTTTTCAAAACAAACTGAAGATGTGAGAGAGTTATTTAGTGAAGTAGTGCTTGAGTAGAGATAAAAATTTAGATGATGACACTTTTAATTTTTTTTGCTTTTGTCCAAATACTCACTTAATGGACTCTATTTAAATTTGTAAGTGATTCCTCACTATATTTTAAAAAAATATTAGTACAATTTAAAACTTTTAATTAAGATTAAGAAGATCAAGGAGTAACAATTAAGCTACCGTTTGACCATAGATTTTGGATCATATTTTAAAAATTATTTAAAAATATTTCAAGTATGAAAAAATAGTCCAGATCAGACTTTGAATTTTTGGGACTTTAACTCACAAAACATCAAATTATTATTAATTAAAATGCATGTCCAAATACAATTTTAAGTTCCAAACTTACTACTTCGAAAACTCAAATTTTCAAATTTCACTTCAAAATTTATGGCAAAACATGAGTTAAAATAAAGATTACTATTATTACTTACATATTGAGAAGAATCACCATACATTGACTTCTTTTACCCATTATATTTGCAATGAAATGAAGTTTACGGAAATAAATATTTTTCGGTGGAGTTCTAATTTTGTTATCATTTTTTTGTGAGTGTGCATATACATACACACACACACACACTATTTTATTGACACTTGCATTGCACATGTATATCAAATCATGTTATAAATAATTTTATAATATAATATTAATACTTTTAAAATTAAATTATTAGTAAATAATTATGCATACCAGAATTAAGTATAAGATTCTTTTGACGATCGATGGTGAATCATCGTCTGACTATAGTTTGTCGAAGTCAAGATTATTGGATATCAATTCATAAAATATGAGATATAATCACATATTATTATTAGTATAATACATTTGTACTTTAAAACTCTAGCATTAAAAAAGTGATAGATTGATTTATCACCTTTCATTCTTTTAAAAATTTCACCGTTATCTTCAACAAAATCTCACCACAACAAAATAAAGGTGATTTAATTATTTATTAATAATATAGCAACTCTTATTCGATTAAAAAAAGTCATTTCACTTTTCCACGTAATTATTGAAAAATCTTATTCCGATCTTTGGCCCCTATTGAAATTAACCAATAGGGCAAATAATTAATAAACACAATTAATATAGATAAAAAGTACCCCAAGTGTAAAATGATATCATCTTTTCATCAACTAATATTAATTATATGGCTTGGAAACACATTGTTTCATTCTACAACTTGGGTCGTTATCATACACTTGTTGATCCTGTAATGCGCTTGTTTCTACCTTGTTAAAAACCTTACCAAAAAAATTTGATTGGCACAAAAACTGGTCAAAAGTAAAAATAGAGTAGCGCACATCCTTCGGGACCCAAATGCTTGGTCTTAGCTGAATCTGGCTCGAGACGGTCCAGCTATTGTTGGTGATTCTCCATGAGGTTAGCTGAGTGTGCTTTCAGGGATCCGAGCCTTGTTTTCCTGTCATGTTCTGTCATGCACAATTTGTAGGAAAAAAATTGACAAACCATACCTTTTTATCTCGTTGATTGTTATTGCCGACTTTAGTGTCAAGTTCTTGACGATCAATTTTGAGTCGAGCTAACTGGATTCGTTTGTGAGCCAAGAGCAGAAATCAAAAAGACTAAACAAACAACAACACTATTAAAAGAAACAATTAGAAAGACAGTGACAGTATATCACCTTTCGGTAACTCTCGGACAGTTAGTGGCGATGTTCAAACCTTCCTCAGTTGATAATCTGACAAGGTGGATCGTTCTTTCCTAGCAAATTATCTCCCTAGGCTCCTCTCCCATAGATTTTCTTATTGCTCAAAAACTCTCTCAGGTGTCCATTCTTCAAGAGCGTGGCTACTTCTTCTTGAAGATATAGGCAATCCTCAGTCCTATGCATGTGGGTGCCATGGAAATCACTCTAGAGGCTCCAGTCCCTTGTGTTTGGGTATGATCTCATTGGCTTAGGGAACTTAGCTTGCTTGATATTTCAGATGGCAAAAACTAGTTGTGAAGGGTCTATGTTTAAACAATTTTATGAGTAACGAGGCCTCATCCACCATGTAGACTATCGACTTGACAATTTCCTCTGCCTGTAAGACTTTGCGCCCCTATCTCTGACGTTTTTATTGTCAAAAAAACTACCTATCCCCCATTCGTGTCCGAACTTTGTGGCTCGAGCTTGGTCTTAAACTAGTAGGATATGGAGAGAAACACCCATGATATAGGCCCCCCTTGGTTTGGGGTCCCATTTTTGTGGTATAAGTTCTTTGACGGTTTTGAACAGATCTCCCAATGGTTCTTAACTAGATTTGAGCCGGCCTCCTTTTGTTTGGAGCATTTTCTCGTGAGTACGACAATAATCATCCTTCGCTCGAATCTTTGAATCATATCAATTGAGCACATTGGCTTACATTGTTGCTTCAAACTCGATAAAACTGTCTTTCAACTTAAGTGACATAATCAAACTCCTTGGGTTAAGTCCCTTTGTTAAATCTTTTGTTGCCTAGTCGTTCAGATCCATTGGTAACTGTTTTCTTTCTCTCTAAAACCTTGCGATGAATTCTCAAAGGAGTTTTGTATCACCTTGCTCTATCTTAATGATGCCCTCCCTTTAGAGCTGCACCTTTATTGCTCTTGCGTGAGCCTTGACAAAGCTATATGCAAGAATGTTAAAAGAATTAATAGAATCTTCAGGCAATAAAGAATACCAGATAAGAGCTCCACCCGACAAGGTTTCCCCAAACTTCTTAACCATTACATATTTTTCTTCCTCTTTGGTCAAATCATTTCCATTGGCAGTTGTTGTGAAAGATAAAATATGTTCCTAGGGTCCGTGTTCTCATCATACTTTGGTATGTCTGGCATCTTGAACCTCTTCGAAATGGGCTTAGTTACCACGCTGGCCTTACAAGGTAATTTCGCGTAAATTTTGGAGTCTGCCCCTTTGATGATCGGCAGTGCCCTTGATATATTGTTCATCCGAGTGTTCATCTCCAAATAATGGGTTTTCATTTCCTTCCCCGGCAGCTCCATTACCAAAGTAAGGGATGTTGTCACTTTTGGATCATCACCAACTTCATTGGCCGTGTGTTAAGCTAAATGGTCGTCAACCTCCTGTAACTCCCTTGCCACATGATGCACTTGTTTTTTCCCCTGAGGTGTTGGAGGTCATGTGATCCACGGTACTTTGCAGTTATGCCATCTTTTTCTCTTGTACTTTCATGTGATCTGTGAGGTTGTTTTACTTCTTAGCGAGCTCTAATAGGATTCCCTTGAGACCTTCCAGATTTGTTGTGCTTTCACTTCCTTATTCTGTTCCCTTGAAAATCGACCTCACACCTATTTTCTGTGTGTTCAAGTTAGTCAGGTTGAGGTTTCCGGTGTCAAGAGCAGGGGTCTCCCTAATAGGCCGATCTTGCTCATCACGGAGGGCGGTCCACACCGGAGTTTCCTCAATCTATTGCGTACTATCTACATCCTCATTGTTGAGTGGGTTGTTATTGACTCTACTGGCGTTAGCTTGGTCACCGTTGTTTGCTATGAATGATCCTATGAAACAAGAATATCCAAACTAGTGAAAAAGTGAAGCTGGATACGCTAAACTAACACACAATTGCCCTGTCCCCATGTTGGTGCCAAATTGTTTACCAAAAACTAATACAGTTAAACTTGTATGAGGTCAAGGACATGCATTATCAATTTAGCTTGTTAGATAGGTTGGTTTAAGCAATTTAAATATCGTGATAGCAATGTAAAAGCACCGTAGATGAACACAAAAACAAAGTAAAGCAAAATAGAGTAAAATAAAGCAAAAGCTAAGAGTCTGAGAGTTCAATAGGTTTCCAGGCGGAGAGTCAGAAGGTGATCCTTGAGCTCCCAAATATGATTCTGGAACAATAAAGCTTGGAAAATATATCAGCTGAGAATAAAGAGAAAAAACTTAAAACATAAGACAAAAAGTAGTAATGTCGTATTGCTTCAGAATCAGAATGCTTTACAAGAGAGAGAGAGAGAGAGGCAAATAATTTATAGGTTACAAAGGGAAGGTATTGAACAATGAGAAAGCTCCACTCGAGCGTTAAAGTACTAGGACCAATAGGTGCAAACAGGCAGTGAAGCTATTGGTGGTGCCAGCTAGTATTCCTGACCAATCATGACGGTCATACAAACTCATCTGTGCACCTGCCTTTTGTAACCCTTTTTCCACTTGTCTTTTTATCCACATCATCGAAGTATGATTCTGAATCCAATTTTCTCCAGGCACATCATCTCTTCACCCCGAGGATGTTCCTTTGAAGGATACACATAGCCAACTCATTTTACTCCGTGGAACTTACCTTCATGCTTTCCATCCTCATCTTGCCACGTGCTTCACCCAAATTCTCCCATAATAGTTATCATTGCAGCAGATTACTTTGGTTAAGTTTGCATCTCTATTTCTGGAGATTTCTTTTAAGCCTACTATTTTTATTTGAGTGTAAAATTGTACACCAGCATTGCTTGCATATCTTACAAGTAAGAAGACAGAAAAAAAATGACAGAACGATCATTGGGGAAACCAAAAAAAATGCAAAGATACATTTTGTTAAAAAATGATTGAAAAATTTGGTGGCTGTGTGTGTGTTGCACTCTTTTTTTGGGTAAACTGGCAATTTAGATTCCTACTAAATATTTGTTAGCATGGCATTGTTTGGGGGGGAGTCCCCGATTAGAAAGTTGGGCCATTGTATGGCCATAAAGTAGTTATTACAAAATAATTTTTTTCTAGAAAATTTAGTTCCTACAGAGTGTGCTTCAATATCCTCCTTCACACACTCTGGTGGAACTTCCAAAATGGTGGCTTCACTGCATGGGGTTGGCTTGACTCCCTTCTTTACCAGCGTGTCCGCTATCCTATTTTTCTCCTTATAGATGTGGCTGATTTTGGTTACTCTCAGCTGCTCCATTAGGTACCTGCATTCATTCAAAATATTAGCATATGGCTGGTTGCCATTCATAATCATAGTGATTGCAATAGTTGAATCACTATTGATTTTCAGGGCTGTTAGATTTCTTCTTTTGGCTAGCCTTAGGCCATGAAGGATGGCATTGAGCTCAGCTTGGTTAGTGGTAGTGTGTGCACTGTGCTTAGCAAAACCAGTGATATATTATCCCTCATGGTCTCTTATCACCCCCTCTCAATGCCTATGGGGCCTGGTTTTAAGCCAGCCGGCCCATCAGTATGCTTGTATTACCCTGGTGGTGGAGGGGTCCAATTGACTTGGATGGTGGTTGTTCTAGGATTGGATGGCTTCTCGCCATTAATTAGGAGGTGGTATTCAGAGGCGCAGGAGATGACATGTTTTGGATTCATCAACCTTTTATTCCTGTTAAAGATTTTTTCATTCCTGCTGATCTATATATTCCATAGTAGAGTTTAGCACATTGGAGTCAAAGCTTGCAATGGATGTGCTGCTAAGGGCAATGTTGGTTCAGAGGGTTCTAGCTTTAGGGCATTGGAAGAAGATATGGTTTATGTCTTCTACAGGTTAATGGCAGAAGGAGCATGAGGGGATCATATTGATCCTAATATAGTGAAGATAATGGCTGGTAGGTAGTCTTCCATGTTGGAGAAGCCATAGGAGGGTTTTGATTTTATCGGGGATCTTGAGCTTCCAATTTCAGTTGAAGTCTTTAGGCTCTTGGGTACAGTTGGGGGCCAGAGTTTGGTCAATGAGGTGATAGGAAATCTTAGTAGTAAAGAGACCATTCTGGGTTAGGTTTCATACTAGTTAGTTCCCTTGGATCTAGTCATGAGGCATGTAGGTATCTCTTATGATTTGGAGAAGGTTCTCACTTAGATCGAAGGAGATGATGGATAGGTTTCATGTCCCTCTATTGAGAAGGTCATAAATGGTGAAGTTGTGTTCCTCTTAGGTGAGTGGACCCTGAATGAACTTTCTTATAGGCATATAGTTTTGGATCTAAGAGTCTTCCAGAAATCTGATTTTATCTCCTTTACCTACTACCCATCTAGAAGATGTTTTGCAGATATCCCAGCCTTTTATAATGCATTTCCAGGTTTTAGAGATTAGTCTAGTGGAGGAGATGCTCCTTCTATTGTGGCAATGCATGAAGTAAAGGACTTTGGTCTAAAGGGATTGGAGGTTGTTGAACGCTCTCCAAGACAGGCTGGTGTGAAGAGCTAGGTTCTTCACTTCACTCTTTTGGACACCCAAACCCCCTTCTTTCTTAGATCTAGTGACAGTCGTCCAACCTAGTAGGTGAATTTTTATCCTATCAGAGGTTATTCCCCAGATGAAATTCCTTTGGATACGATTGATGGCCTTAATGGTTTTTGTAGGCAGCTGGATGTATTACATAACATGTGAGGGAATGCTACCTAGGGATGACTTTGCTAAAATAGTGCGCCCAGTCATGTTCAAGAATCTGGTTTTCCAACCACTGAGCTTATTTTGCATATTATCAATGATGATTTGGAAGTCACTATGGACATGTCTAGAGTGAAAATTGGGAAGCCTAAGTATTTTCCAAAGGAGTTACTAACCAGTATATTGAGGATGGTGGAGCAAGTTGAGGAGTTGGCTATGGAGCTTTTATTGGAGAAAAACACTTTAGATTTAGCCAAATTCAACTTTTGGCCAGAAGCCCTACATAATTCATCTAGTATTTGCATGATTGGGAGACAACTTTGGGGTGTGGCTTTGGAGAATAGAGTGAGGTCATCAGCAAAGAATAAATGGGAGATTTTTGGCCAAATGTTGAAATGCTAATAGGGGACCAAGTTTTATGACATCTTTGTCAATAGCTCTGGAGAGTCTTTCCATACAGATGATGAAGATATATGGGGAGATGGGATCTCCTTGCCTAATACCTCTAGAGGGGTTGAAGTATTTAGGTTTGGAGCCATTGATCAAGATAAAGATGGAGGATGTGTTAATGCAAGACATGATGGGTTTAGTGATGTAAGGAGGGAAACCAAAATAATCCAGGGAGTCTTAAATGAAAGACCATTCCAGCCTGTCAAAGGCCTTTTCAAGATCAATTTTGAGAATTATGTGGGCTTTAATCCCTTTTATTTTCTTGAAATGGGAGATGTATTCGTGGATAATGATGGCATTATCTACGGCTCTCCTACCAATAAGAAAGTTGGCTTGGCTGGATTCAATTATGTGGGAGGATAGTTTTATTCTATTGGCTATGATTTTGGTAACAATCTTGTACCTAGTGTTGCAGAGTCCTATTGGCCTAAAGTTCTTGAGTATGGTGGCATTTTGGCATTTTAGGATAAGGCAAAAGAGTGTTTTATTCATTGTGGGGTCCATGTGACAAGTGGAGAAGGTTTGGTGGCAAAAAGCAGAGTTTTGTCTCTAACTTCATCCCAGTATTTCTGGTAGAATAAATGGTGCAGACCATCAGGGCCAGGAGCTTTCAGAGGTTGAAAGGACTTGATAGTCATGGTGATTTCTTTTGCAGTCAAGAGGGAATCTAGGGTGATGGTTTGGTTGCTGAGGTGGGTTTTAGGCTCATTGTTCCCAGAATCCCTAAATTCATCGAGCTCAAATGTTCAGTCTGGTAAAGGGCACCAAAGAAGACATCTATCTGATCTTCAATGGCTTGTTTCTCATGATACCAATTACCATTTTCATCTTTAAGAGCAACGATTATGTTTCTTCTCCTCCTGTTAATGGTGGATGTGTGGAAGAATCTAGTATTGAAATCCCATCACTGAGCCACTTAATTTGAGATTTGGTTTCCCAGAATTCTTTCTCACATCTAAAGAGGGAGTTATATTTGGCAATGAGATCCTCTTCAAGGTTATGGAGGAAGGTACTGTGAGGATAATTAGGGGATTTTTTGGTGCCATCAATCCTAGCAAGATTCTTTTCATGTCATGAAAGATATTCCTAAGGTTTCTTTATTCTATCTATTAGCTTTTACTTGGAAAAGATTGATGGACTGGGAAAGAGAGTTTGAGGGGTCAAATGAGTGCTAGACTATCCCATGAAAGGATAATTGTTCACACCAAATGGGCTCAAATCTGAAGGGCCTATTGTTATTATAGGGCCCTTGTTTTCCCATGTGGACTAGTAACAACGAGTGGTCAGAGTGAGTGCGATGTAGATGGGTCACATTAGACTCGGGATAGTTCAATATCAAGGAGTCATTAGCGAAGCATCTATCAAGCCTTTCAAGAATGAGGTCTTTCCTAGTCTTATACCTCTTTTTAGTCCAAGTGTATTTTGAACCTTTAAAACTTAAAGCTACCATTTTGCATTGGTGGAGGCAATTCCAAAAAGCACCGACCCTGTCATTGTTAATGCATCTACTCCCAAATTTATCTCTGGCTTGGAGTACTTCGTTAAAGTCTCTGCCAATTAGCCAGTCACTAGAGTAGTTTTGGGAAATCCTTAAAAGGCTCTTCTATTTATTGGTGCGACTGAAGCTATTACTAGCATAAATTGTAGAGAAAAGCCAAGGATTGAAGAGGGTATTTACCTTAACAATGAAATGAATGCCATGGGGAGTGATAGAGATATTGTCCATCTTAAGGGTCTCAACCTTCCACATTATCACAATTCCACTTGATAGGCCTTTTGAGGCTAGTTGTATCTGGGAGTCATAGCCAAGCACTTCAATGATCTGGCCATGTTCAGCCATTTTAGTTTCTAGTAGGACTAGCATGTCAGGATTGTGGATCTTAACCAGAGCTTGACACTGCCTTCTGAAGCAGGCACTGTTGGCTCCCTTTACATTCCAAATTATGAACTTCGTGTGTTTATTTTGAGGTGGAGGGTTGGTCATTGGGTCCTTCCCATTCTTTATTTGGGATGACCTCATTGAGACTTGCAGTGGGTTCAGAATCACCATCGGCGGTGCTTATTCTTTTTGATTCCTCAAGTTTAGTGTTAGAGCCTTGGTTGTTAGAGGACAAAGTGCTAAAATAGCTTCTCTGTAGGGCTCTAAGCACTCTTTTAGGTACATGTTTTCTAGTTGAAAGGTTTCCATTCCTTGTTTCTCGAAGGGTTCAACATTTCTTCCATTTTTTTGTTGCTCTGCCTTAGCGTGTCAAGCATTGAGGTAGCACCCTTTCCTTGGCCTCCTGTCACACTTGTGCTCCCCATTGGAAACCATTGACTGAATTAGGGGTTCAGAAGTTTTAGGTTCATCACTGGTGGTGGAAAAAATGGTATTTACTCTTGGGCTTGGGCCATTAACAGATTCAAATCCTCCATCAAAATTTGGCTTAGATCTCCGTGTAGTTGGGATTGGAGTAGCGCTTTTTATCCAAAACTATTGGCCAAACTTCATTATGGCTAGATTCATCCCTTCCCTGATCAGATGGGCTAGGTACTGGGGTTCTTTTAGAGTCACCTATCGGCTGACATCCAGCATTGATGTTCAAAGTCAGGGTTTGGCCATGGAGTGCTAGCTCCAGCTAAGATTTTGGTATATGGCCAGCCAGTAGTGGGTTTGAGATGAAGAAGAGTGGTGGTATTTGAGGATTGGAGTTCTCCATTGCTGGTGGTGTTCTCCAAATTTGTAGTTGCGGTATGGGTTATGGTAAGTGTTTCTTCTTTACTAAAAAGGAAGGGTTTGGTGGAGAAGTTAACTGACGTGATGATGGATGTCATATCGGGACTGATAATGTGATGATTACCTTTTATACTAGAGTAGTGAATCTCGTTAGTAGAGATGACAGTTGTGTTCTCCATAAGAGAAGATAAAGCGTTAGGGGAAATGCGAGCTGCAACTCTAGGGATTTGGCCCCTAGCAGGGCCCACTGCGGTTAATGTGGGAGTTAGAGGTCCCATCTTATTTAAGGTGGCAATTTTTGGCGCCCTTTGTCTTAAAGGTCAAAGGCTTAGAAAGCGCATGGGGCCTTTCTATACCCACATGGGGTTTTTTAGAGGGAGAGGAGGTTAGGCGGGACTCGTCTTTATTCGTAGATAGAGTTCCACCTTCCCTAACTCGGTCATTTTCTGGTTGGTTGCCATTGACAGTGTCTTTGGCTCCCATGGAGTCGTTTCGATCGGGGCCTTGCCACTGTTTACTTTTCCCATTTTTAATGTCGAGTGACAATTTTTAAAGACCATTGTTATTCCGTGTATGGGAAAAATTATTATTGAGAAGGAGGAGGTTAAGGAACTTACCTAAGGCTGCATCAAAGGTTTTTACCTGGATTGGAAGTTTGTCTTTGTGATTCATACCTGCCCTTGTCTTGCGATTTGAATTCTTTTTTGTGAAGGTGACTGTTTGCCACTAGTTTGTATTGGTCATGCTTGTAGATGATTGAGCTTGGAGGTTTTGTTCCTTGTGGATTATGGTGAATGTGCAAGTTTTGGTAGTGTGGCCAATCCTTCCACATCCCATACACAACGTTCTTTCTCCTTCATAAACCACCTCTTGTGTATGTCTCCCAATTGTGATACTTGTCTAGATTGGTATGCCAAGTGGGACTGTATGCATATTCTTGCATACCGTCCCCTTAGTGTAGCCGAGGTGCAAGTATCAATTTTTAATAATGTACCTAGTTTGTTCCCTACCTTTTCCAAGATAGTTTTGTCATAAAATTCGATGGGTAGTTGTGGGAGCCTGATCAATATGGCACTGTGTGTGAGTGTGGATTCCCCGGGAGTGAAGTTGGTACCCATTTCCTTACAAAGAGAAAATTTCCTAGCACAAATCAAGGATCTTCGTGTAGCACTTTTTGCATACTTGCCTGATTGGTGAATTTTTCTATGTAAAAGTCCAATCCCAAATCAATTAAAGTTAGGTTCTCTGTGAGTTTTCACAGGTCAGTCAACTTTGTTTTGAGGTGATGGTGGGAGACTTTCTTGCCTAGCAATTTAACAATTACTGAAAACCTCCATGGGAAGAAAAACTATTCTTTGTTTTTCTTCTTCTATTAGGGAAATGGCTTCTTCTGGGTCCTCCTCTCCTATATGTTGTTTGCCTGTCACCTCATAGTAGGAATAGTTCAGTCCCGCTTGTTTATTGAGAAGAATTTCTTGGAAGATTGTTTAAGAGGTTGATCTTTCTCCATTTGAGATGTTCTATCAGGTGACTCTGGTGGTTTAGAGGGTGGTACATCGGTAATAGGGTGGGTAGTCATGGACATTTCTCTAACGTGGTCTTTTCTTAGAGAGAGAAACTATTCTTATGTGTGTGTTGCACTTGCCAACTGAAATATGGTATTTGTCTCATAGGGTGGTAGTAATCATCTTGGAATAGTTTAAATATAACTCTTGCAAAGTTTAAGTCAATAATTGAAAAAAGGAGACAAGTTGAAGGGGTATTCCGTATTTATGTATTGCCTCTCAAATTTTCATCAATTGTATCACATAATACACAAGAAAAGAGCACTTGAAAGCCAAATTTTAGTCTATCTATCCACAATAGTCAGTCGTTTCACCTTTGCCAACCAAAAGATAAATTTGTCTAAAAATGAATATTCCTTGCATCTGAAGGGTGATCTAGTGGTCAATGAAATGATTGAGAACCATGAGATTTTAAGTACAAAACAAAAACACTAATAAGTGATTTTTTTTATTTGTCCTAGTCTTGGTGGACAAAATTACCTGATACCTGTTGCTAGTGAGAGATAACAGGTATCCCGTGGAATTAGTCGAGCTTGCGCGCAAGCTGACTTGAACACCACGGTTATATAAAAAATAAAAAAAATATTCCTTAAGAAAAGATATAAACAAAAATAAATGTATAAAGAATTATAAAATCAATTGACATTAATTAGGGACTGAACACGTGTAATGTTTGTTTTATTTTGGGAAAAAAGAAAAGAATAAGGCGGGAAAAGCATATGGGGTAGTGAGAATGTTGGGAAGATGGGGGGTTGGTCTCTGGAAGATTTGCTGAAAATGGTGAAAGGGTTTATAGATATGGCCATTCTTGCTTCTGGGTATCAATCATCTGGTCGTCTTGCCCACTGGGATTCCCATAACATCCAGAAAGCGCTTCAATGGGCTCTCTTTCTTGAGGATGTCAGTGCCTCTTCACTCCTCCTTCTTTAATTTAAATTCATATACGGATAATATTGTTGTCAATTGCTTTTTAAGATGTGTGCTGATGTGCCCTTATTTCTTACTTTTATCATATCAATATGGATCTACAAATTGAGACACTAATTGTATTCTCCTTTCAACTCGCTACTGTGAAAAACCCATAGTTGGTTCTAAGCTACGGAATTGATAGAGATTATTCATATATAGTAGACGTTTAGCCATGATTTTTCTTAAAAACTTTTTTTCTCGAGTTTTTTTTTAAATATTTTAATTTAGGTAGGGGAAGGAGGAACGAGGGACCCTTAAACCTTGCCAACTAGGTGAAAGTTCAAGTAGGCAATCAACTAAGCCGCTATGGAAAACAAGTTTGACCAGAAAATTATTTTCAGGAATTTGAAAAACACCAAAAAGCTTTTTTACTCCAAATCACTCACAAAAATTCAAAAGCAACTCCAATTTGTATTCAGGGCCAAACACAACTCTAATTTTCAAATGTCATTTTTCACTTTGAAAACAAAAACTACTTTTTTCAAATACTCACAATTTTCATGGCTAAACGCCCCATAGTTGTCCCAACTAGTTTGGGATTGAGGTGTAGTTGGTTGATTGCTTGATTCCTAACGGTCACATCATCATTAGTTAGTATAGCTTTTGATCTTCCTTAACCCGTTTTGTTTTCGAGTATAACTGTCTCAATTGCAGTCGAGAAAGAAGGACAGTTGGTCAATTGCAGTTTGTTTCCATGAAAATTATAGATGTTTTTTTGATGCTAATGTTTGATCCTCTATCACGACTGCAACTTTGCTAGTTTAGTGGAAAATGTTGATGCGTTTGGTTCTCCATTGAGATGTCTATGTTTTCTTTGCTTCCATGAACCCTCCTGGAAAACATTTTGTAGATAAAATTGTCACTTATTCTGCCTTTGCATACAGGTGATGAGGGACTTAAGTAGCTCAGATGACTACAGAGACTCTTTGGAGGAGCTTGATGCAGCTTTATGTGAAATGACCTCTAATCCATATCTCCCCCAGGTGGTGGATCAATTAATTTATTAGTTTGCCTTTTTATGCTTTCTGTATCTCTAACTTTCTACCGGCTTATTGTTTTCTATTGCAATTAAATAATTCTGAAAAGAGGAAAGGCTCCTTTCTGTTAATATTTTGAACAGGGTTTAGCACATTTTTCCTCGAAGGTCCTTAGCAAAGCGAGTGAATTCATGATAGAACATCTCATCAGCGTCTTTCCACTGAGGGATGAACACCTCAAAGCTTTACTGACTGCAAATGTTGAGATGGATTATCACATGCACCCGAAGACAGATAGTAGATCCGTTAGTGAAATTTTTGAAACCTTGATGTGTAATACATCTAAAATCCCGGTTCCTGATGAGAGAAATTTTCTAAGGGAGGAATCTCTAAACTCATTGTCAAATTCTTCTCCAAGTGGACAAGCTAATGATTCAATCGGATGTGGGTTTTCTCTCTTCACCGCACAAGCGCTTGAAAGGAGGCAACTTACAGTTTCATTGATATCTTCAGCAGAGACAGGCTTGAACATTTTGTCTAGTGGCTTAAGAGACCTATATGTGAGGGAAGATGACAATGCCTTAAATGTAAAAGTGAAGCAGACAACAAATTTCATGTAAGTGATGCAGACCTTCTGTCTATTTAACGAACCTGAAAGCCATTTTTCAGGTGTGCATTTAGTGTATCAGCTTTATGAATTCACTTACATGACAAAAAAGTTTATCAGCTTTATGAATTTCATTAACATATGTGTCTTCCAAAATAACTTAAAAGCCGAACGTTGGAGCTTTTTCTCCATCATGGCATGCGCTGGAGTAGTTTCTTATTTTGTTGAGCCTGTGTTATTTGGATTTTTTTTTTGAAACTGAGTGTTATTTGGAAATTTCACGTAAATGATGTAGACAATCTTTCTATTTAGCTTACATGAAGACCATTTTCAGGTTGACATTTTGTGTGTCAGCTTCATGAATTCTATAAGCATATGTGTCTTTTCAAAGAAATTAAAAGCAGAATGTCTGAGCTTCTTCTGCATCATGGCAAGGGTTGAAGTAGTTTCTTATCTTGTATTTCTGTCTTGTTTGGGGTTTGTTTTTAAAATATACAACAATTTTCAAACCTCAAAGCCTTTAAAGTAACATAAAAAACTATTCTGCACCTTATTACTTGTCATGAAAAGGAGCATGTCGCTTGCATCGTATAAACAAGCCGGATCCCATATGAGGAAAAGTCACCATAGCACCTCTGACCCTCATGCCCAAAAAATACTTATTGCTTAGTCCATGACATCTGCATTCACAACTATCTGCAGTACTTTGGAAAAGTAACTCGTAAATGATGATTTAAATTCAGTAAGCTGCCTATCAATATTTCATGACTTCTAACATGATCTCATTTTAATGCTGCTTCTCTATAATGGGATGGAGAGGCTTAAGCTAAAACCTCCTAAGCTGTAAATGGTGGAGTGGCAGAAGTATTTAAAAAGCTTGATTACTGCTGTTGTGACAGAATATGATTTCTTCTATTGATCATGTATACATACTTTTCCTTTCTTCCTACATGAGTAGTTAAGTATATAAGGACCTCATTTGTAATGCAGCAGAAAATAAAGTCTTTACTTGTTAATGCCCTAAGGACTGAAGAAAGACCAATAGGTTCTGCTGTCTGGAGTTCTTGGAAATCAAGAAGCCTGGCATATTTGCTTGACAAGAGAACTATTAGACTGGTGTCAGGTGCCAGCCTGCTGTTTTCTGCCCCGAAGAGCCAATGGATTCAAGTGTTGCAGCGGATAGATATATCATCTCAACTCGAAGATAGTTTGTGCGAAATAGTTGTAAGTCAATTTAGCTATCTTTTTCAGAGATTCTCTGCTTCAAGTCTTCTTTTTTGAAATGTTTTTATTTTTGTTTCTTATGACGGTGGTGTTTGGGTCAGCTTGCACACCTTGACTATTCCACCTAGTACCTGCTATCCCCCACTAGCGGGAGGATATTCAAATAAAATCAAACGGGAACGCAATTTTTTTTATTTTTCTAGTTAGAATGGATTGGTCGTACCTATCCAATCAATAATTGTTTATGACTGACTCACTATTCACTCGGTTTTTGGGTCATAATCATTTAGGAAATATGGACGAGTGGTCTAAGGCATAGAATTGGAATTGCTATGTATGCTTTTGTTTACTGTACCGGGCAACTCAACCCACCAAGTAAAACATATTCTTTTCTTTAAGGCCTACAATTATACTACCTCATTCTTGGATCTGAGATTAACCACAAATTATTTTTGCAAAACAATCAAATGAATGGAACGGACGAAATAGGTTATTTGGTTGGAAATTTTTAATTATCACTTGAACCGTGATATTTATTGATGATGTTTGTATCATCCTTTCTCTCATGAGATCCCCAGAAGATATCTTGTTTGATGATGATTAATATGTCTATGGCCTCTTTTGAAGTTATACAATGCAAATAAAGATTCTGGTATTTCCTTGCAAGTAATGCGTAATTTCAAGTTTCTGGTATTCCCTAGCAAGTAATGCGTAATTTCAAGTGAAAAGTGAGATCGAACATCAAGGATAGATTTTGACTCTATTTGAAAAACATATCAAGATAAAGAAAAAGAAAGGGTCCTTACATTTACTCGTGACATCTAAGATGCCGTAGGAGGTGAAAATGTACGTTAGAGGAATGGGTGTAGATGTTATTGCTATGATTATCTGAATGTTCAAGTGCAGTTGATATAGTGGAAGTGCAAACAAAACTTTCTTTGGGGAATGGAACACGTTGTATAGGGGAGTTGGGGATTTTTTTCCTGGGGTTGGGGTGGGGGGTGGGTGGGTGGGTGGGAGACTTAGCAGTTACTGAAGATAAAACTTGTTTTGTCATTTAAGCTATAGACTTAAGACAAAAAAGATGGGAGGTGTGTTTCTTTATCGTGAATTAGAATTTTTTTTTAGAGAAGATTGGTAAGTTCTAATTGCCATCATCAAAGCTCGATGCGTGCTTTCAACACTTGCACAATACTTTAAAAATTGATTGATTATTTTAGTACTCCTTTGTTTCTACTTGTATGATGGTGTTTGGTTGGGCACAAAATTTGAGATACTAATTCAACATGTGTGTTGTACTAGTGGTAGTGGAAAAATATATTAACGATGATTGAAAAGTTAGTTTAATATAAATGAATTTGAATTCTTGAAAGTTGTGAAAGTATATAGATTAAGAATGAGGATATTCAGGATAAGGTGGGAGTGGCCTCCGTGGTGGACAAGATGAGGGAAGCGAGATTGAGATGATTTAGACATGTGAAGAGGAGATGCGTAGACGTCCTAGTGAGGAGGTGCGAGAGTTTTGATATAGTAGGTATGATGAGAGGTAGAGGTAGGTCGAAGCAGTATTAGGGAGAGGTGATTAGATGGGACATGACACAACTTCAGGTTACCGAGGACATGACCTTAGACAGGAGGGTGTGGAGGACACGTATTAGGGTAGAAGGTTAGTAGGCAGTGGAGTGTTGTCTTGCCTTTCGAGGATTTAGGCTTGTCGTTCTACTAGCCGTAGTACTGTAGTTCTTGCTTTTGATATCTATCATCATATGTTGGTTATTGTGTTTCGATTATCACACTATTTTGTTGTTCTTGTTCCTTTCTTGTAGGCATTGCACTGCTTCCCTTGTTAGTTGCTATGTTTTCTTCTTCTTTGTACTTGGATTTGTTGCACTTGAGCCGAGGGTCTCTCGAAAACAACCTCTCTACCTCCACGAGGTAGTAGTAAGGTTTGCGTACACTGTACCTTCCCCAAACCCCACTTGTGGGATTTCACTGGATATGTTGTTGTGAAAGTATATAGAACAATATTATTAATGGAATGGTATGAAACAGTTTGGGACATTCCAAAACGTAAAGCGAGTTAAATAAATTGAGATGAAGGGAGTAGTTGTTCTAGGCCTTTTTGTTTATTCTTTTCTCAGTTCATAAGCTATTCTAAATCTAAAATCACATGGAGGGAAATTGTTTCAAAGATAACAAATTCTTACATAATAGAAAAGGAGTCTTAATATAAATGATACCAACTAGTTGGTGCTGTTTGTTAGGAGTTTTTTTTATACTTTGGTTAGAGACTTGTATGCCGGTGTCGGGATAATGGTGAGATTGTAGAATTTCAATTTGCGTCAAAAGACAAATTAGCTAATAGTGGAGTTAGTTGGGGGCAAATAGAGTGGAGTGGATATATAAAATTCGTAATTTGAACTAGTTTGGGATTGTGGTGTAATTGATTGATTGATTGATGTAAGCTATCTCAAACTGTACGGCTACACCACAATTACCTTGATGCAGTAGACAGCTGAAGTTGCATCAGTTCGTTTTGTTCTTTTCAAGTATATGCAAGTATATATGTTATTCAAGCACTGAAACTTATTGTGGTACATGGGATTATTTTCTTTGATATCTAAATAATCTATTCAAATTGAATTGCAACACTAATTGCTGCTGCAAATTTTCCTAAAAGGTAATTAAGTTGATTGGTTGGGCTATTCAGAGTATGGGATTTTCTTGATATGCAGCCAGATCTTCTTTGAGAGGAGTATTTATACTGAAATATGACTAGTTTTCCTTGTTGAAACTTGAAACCCAACTTCTGCAGGAGCTCTTGTTACTAGGATGTGTAGTGGATAGATGGAGTTTTCTGATTGACCGTTTGATGTTGACCTCTTATGAGTTTGTCACTACTTCGAGGCTATATAATGAGGTGCATAACTTGGTACAGAGAGGTTGTAGAGAGGAAATCATCAACTCAAAGGTAATTATTTCTTGGAATGAAATCCCTTCATTATCTAGTACGAAGAGCTGCACGTTAAGCCTATGAGAAAAACCTTGCAATGGTTCACTGAAATTGATAGTATTATTTGTTCGTCATATGTGGATTACATGACTGTATAGATCTAGTCATCTAGATATAGGTTAGATCGTTTGATATCTTTCCTTAATAATTTATTTTGCTTCTTAGATTATCCCACACTGGAAGGGGAGCCTTGGAGCAATGGTAAAGTTTCGTTGTGTGGCCTATAAGTCATGGGTTCGAGCCTGGCGGCCCTTTTAGATTATCCCACATTGATTGAGGAAATAAGTTGTTTCCTTATATGGTTTTAAGCAATCATCACCTCATGACCTAGGCTTTAGGATTGAGTTAGGCTCACACTTTAGGATTTACCCAGTGTTGGGTCTGTTTGTTATATTCTCCACGTTCTAGATGTTCATTCCTAGTCTGGGGGTGGGGAGGTGTTAGATTTTCACAGATTGGTTGAGGAAACAAGTTGTTGTTTCCTAAATGATCTTGGATAATCCTCACCTTGTGAGCTAGCTTTTGGGTTGAGTTAGGTCCAAAGTTCATTTTCTTTACATTGTCTATCACCTGAATATTCTTCTTACTTGTTACTTAATGTACATAAATCACTATGGCAGCAAAACAAAGTTCTGACGTCATGGACATGATTGTGTTTAGTCAGAAGACATAAAATTCATTAGAGAACAATGAAATTGAAACATCTAATTTTATACTGTGTAAAAGAGCAAATCTATGATGTATCCAACTATACTTAAACATATCATTGTGTACACACCAAGTAAGGCGAGGTTTACTTATTTGTCGGGTTCGTCTTCATGTCACACATTTCCAAAAAATGTACATTGTACTTCTTTTAATCTCTTTTTGAGCAAAGTTTTTATATCCTTTTTGATTTATTCACTTTATATTTTAAATTTTCTTATATATATCCTGCGGAAACTATACCCTGTACAAGTAGCATTTGCAAAATTCCAAAACCAGGCGAGAATGTGAACGTTCGCCTTAAGATATTCAACTTGTACTGCTCTCACATGCACTAAATTTCACTCTAGATCTTAGACTCTCTCCCTTGTGTTAAATTATAAGGAAAATGTGCATTTTTATTCGGTTAGCATTCGTTGTCAATTTTGTATTGTTTTCCCTGTGGATGGTTCTATAGTCCTTTTCTTTTTTTTTTTGTAATAGGAAAAAGGAATTATTGAGTACCTTGAAGTTTTCTTACACAATCGGCTATATCTCTTGTGGGAACTATCTCCAGTCCTAGCAGCATTTGCAATTCCTTCCTGGTATACCTATCAGATTCATGTCCTGTTGTCTGTTGAGATTTCTCATGACAGTAAAGTGATCAATCCTTTTACACCATCAGTTTACGGATTTTATATTTTTTCAGAGTTTATCAACGAATAGCTGGTTTAATTAATGCAGGTCAAATTTGTTCAGAAAATATCTGACTGAGCTTGACGGTCAAATTACAGGAAACTTTTCATTAACTAGGTACGCTTTCATGTCACATGCTTCAGTTGGTTATAATGATTCTTCAGTGTTTTGAATATTGAATTTCTTATACCCAGCTTCTTATCTTGGCTAAGAGCTTTATCAGTTTCAAAATAAAATTTTGGCTAAGAGCTTTGTTCTGCTAATTATTCTTCCTTGCTCTTTCCTTTTATGCAGATCCTGTAGTAGTACTAAGGAAAGGAAGGAGCATAGAGAAAGTGGGTTTGCTATGATTTCTTCCTATCTTCTTTCCTGTCATTCTGTATTGATGTTATATATATACGTTGATTGACTATGACAATATCTTGCAAAACTATGCACTGAAATGTTTCACAGACTATTTAATCTAATTCTTGAAGGCCTTTCTGCATAGCATTCAGTTAATGTCTTTCATGTAGCCAAGAATTTTACTAAGTTCAAGTTTTATTATTAGGCCTGAGGGAACAATTTTTATTATTTCTGAAATTCCTTTTAATTTATAGTTACCAGATTTTGAAAGGAACTCTGGAATCCCGGTGGGTGGATTGGAAATCAGTTTTTATTGATATAGTTAACTTAAGTAGATAAAGTCTTCAGGCATAAGCAACCTTTCCTGTTTCAGTTACACCCAGCTATAGGTAATATTACTTGCCTTCTAGGTCTGGGGGTTCCTCATTTGTTTCCTACCATTAGGATAAAATTAATAGCCTTATCTATTACTGATTTTAAAGCTGGACCTATCAGCAGCTTTCTAGTAACGCTGATTTGTCCATGACATCATTCAATATTAGATAACTAAGTGTAAAAGAATTTTGCCGGTGAACTACTGGTAGGTGATACCTTTCTGGGCATTATATAATTTCTCTATGGGTTTTCAGAGACCATGCAATAAAATTTGGTTGTTTCTGCTATTTGTCTTCTCATTAGGTTATTTCATATTAGACTGAACATATCTTTCTATTTGGCGGATACTACGTACTCTCAAAGCCTGATTATGTTCAACACTTGCAGGTGATGTTGCTGAGAGAATTTGGTGCCTTCATATTTTTCATGTTGGTGGTTCTGATGTAGAATCTGGTTCATTTAGCGCTTGACAATATTTTCTCTTGAAGGCGTAACTGGTAAGTTTGCTTTCTTAAATGTATTAATTCTGACTATTTGTTTTTGTGCATTATTTGGAGAATAGCCAAAACATTCTCTCCATTGAGTTTCAACTATTGGTAAGGTGGTTACATTGATGGAAGAGCCTACGTTTCATAATTTCATTTTTTAAGGGTGATCCGAGTTGTGAAAGAATTTGGATAGCATGTAGACCCTTAGTCATGATAAAAACCTAACCAGAAAGTATTTATATTGTTTCTTGCCGTGTTTGCTTAAGATGAATGCACAAAGTGTCAAGAGAAAACCGTTCCTTGTCCAATAGGAATTACAACTCACTTCATGTTGACTCCTTCAACTAGGATCATCTTTATTATCTTAGAAGGTAAAAGGTTCAAGTTGGATCTCTTCTTCATTCATAGGCCTCTCTTTTTCCAATATATTATCTTTCTCTGATTCCACTTAAAGGAACGAAGAAAAGAATAAGAAAAAGGTCAATAAAGCAATAAAGGAAGCCAAAATAGCAAGAAAAGTGGAAAACAAAGAGAGATGCATTGAAAGATGCTGAGGCATTCTATGACACACATATCCCCTTTTGATCTTTTTTTCTTTTACTTGTTTGGACGTTAGTCCTTTCAATCCAATGGTCTATAATGAAAAAGTTGGCGGGGAAAACTCTTTTCTTGCATAAGAGCTGAGGTGAGCCTTCCCTTGACATTATAACAAACTCCTGTCATGTTGATTTTAGGGAAAGAAAATATCACGGGCAATAAATGGGATGTGTTGGTAAGATTCGGTCTAATCCTTGATTAGTGCCTCAGTACAAAAGAATGATGTTACATCAATAGGGAAGAGCCTTCTGTTCTCTTTGAAGTTTGGACCATCAGGACCTACAAGAAACAACACACAGTTGGCACGTTTGGTATGTGAGAGAACCACCTCCACTCACTGCATATGTGAAAAGGACATCCAATATTAACGAAGCTGATGCCTACAAATGGAATATTTACACTTGAAAAGCACAATATTATATTCCTCTCTACACATTGCATTAAATTTGTAGTTCTCGAAGTCCCCTAAAACCAACAGAGATCTACTTTTTTATGTTGGTAAGCAGGCAAAGGTCAAAAATCTTGATGATGGGAAGTTCAAAGAAGATCCAGATGTTGAAGTGGCACGGATGGAGAGTTGCACACAGCAGCTCTGATGTTACACTGGTTAGTGTTGAAAGAACACCCATGAATTATTTTGCAGGACTTTACATTGCTAGGCAGTTATATTGGAGGTTAAAGTCACAGTGGAGGCGAATCCTGTCATGGCAGAGAAGTTCTGTTCGCTTTAGCTATGATGCTTACAGCTACTCTCAGAATTTTGATGACGGATGCTCCAAGGAACATCGTTCACCTTTAGCTCCTCGGTAATTTTCATCTCTTTAGAGCATTATAATCAAGTAAAAAGAGTTACCGCTTCAGTTGCCTGCTGAAGCATGAAGAATGGCAGATTGCTCCTTCCTTCTCTTGATATCAGGACTTCATCAGTAAAACAATTAATTTAGCAAGTTGAGTAGAGAATTTGGTCATGTTTCCATACCATGAAGTTTTACATACAGCATATTTTTCTGAATAATTCACTTGGGTATATGTAAAAGATTAAAAGTGGAGACTTTCTTCCTCATTCCCAGCTTATTACTGTGTATATACCAAGAACTGGATGACTTTATCAAAAGAAAATTCTGTCGGTTTTTCTCCAAAAAAAATAAAAATTCTGTCAGAAGTTTGATAATGCTAATGAGCTCTATTCCTCCATTTTATCATAGTATATTAGTATTTTTGTTCAATGAACTTTATCAGAAGAAAATAATACGTGTTTGGATAGCAAATGTGGGCCTCAACTCTATCTTTTCAAGGCCACAATTGCTGGGATTATCGATGGAACAATAAACACCCCCGGGAATGCAACGTCTTTTAACTCATGCATAACTTTTGAGATTGAATTAGGTCTAATGTATTATTATTTAAAATTTTAAATAGATCTTAGACTCTTTTAGGTCTAATTTTTCTCACTTTACAGAAATGCACATTAACAAGGTACCATTCAACCATATTTCATCATCTTTTTGATCATAATACTGGGTAGTGGGTATATTGGGACACTACTGAGCCTGTTCCCTCACTCTAAAGGATCACAATCATTAAGGGAGCCTAATTAGTGCACCCCAAGAACAAAGTCCTAATTATTATTATTATATACTACTAGTAAACTATGAAGAGTGGCAAATAAAGTTTGATCATTTGAACAATAAATGGAAGTCTAACTCTTAAAGTTTGAATAATATTAATAGGAAAAAAAATATCAAAATTACCCTAAATTATATCCGAAAAGTCAAAGATAAACCTAAACTATCGAAGTGATTCAATACACACCTATTCTTATTAAAAGTTAATTTAATATCACCTAAAAGCTGACATGGAAATAAAATTAAAGGAAAAGGAAAAAAAGGCGCGTTTGGTTCAAAAATAAAGCCAAAAAAAATACTTTTACCCCTCCCCTTCCTCTATTCTCCTGCAGTTCCTTTTCTCTTTTTCTCCTTCATGCCACCTTATCTTCTTCTTCTTTATTTTTTTTCTCTTATCACAATCACTCCTTTCTTGCTATGGCTGATAGAAAAATGATTTCTTCATTGTAATTTTTTGAGAGAAACATAAAATAAGATTGAAGGGTGGATTTCACAACAAAGATTTGACGAAGTTGTTTACTAAAATATGGGGAGACCAAAAAATTTCCGGTGAAACTTCTGAAATTGAGTAATACTTATTGCTCCCATTATCAAACCCATCAAGTCGAGCACCGATTATTTAATTTATTTCTGTCTTTTTTATTGATTGTGAGTCATATCAAATAAGAAATTTTCTAGCTCTTTCTTTTTCTCTGTACAAAGTTTAGTGTAATTTTCGTAGATCTATCTTCTCTCTGTGTCGGGTGGTGAAATTGATAGTTAGTTATAGTGATTTTTGGTGATGATATGTGATATTTGATGATGGTTGGTGTAATTAGGTGGTGATGATGTTGCAAATTTTTGATAGTGGTGATAACAAAAAAGATTAAATTAGATGAAGTTATTACTTGGTTGCGCTGATTTTGTATCAAGAATGGGGGAAGAAGAAAATGACATTAATGGTGGTTATGCTTTAGAACAAAAATGGAGTTATTCAGGTGGGAAAAAAGGGGAGAGATAGAGGTAAAAACGTTTTGAAAAAAAAAGTGAAAAAATATAAAAAATACACGTGTAAACTTGGACTGATTTGGCAGATGCGTGAGAATCATGCAGGTTTGTGTGAATGATTTTATATGTTTAAGGGGATATTAAATTTACTTTCAATAAGAATAAGTGTATAATATATTACTTCGATAATTTAGATGTGTCTTCGACTTTTCGAGTATAGTTTAGGGTGATTTTGATGTTTCCCCCCTAATATTAATTCTATATTATGTTGATATTGATGTAAATGGCAACTAATTAAATTGATTTTATAAAAGCTAAGGGTAAAAACTTACCCACACCAGGTGTATACACCAAATCAATGGATGCATGACATGTGTTTGAATACATACAACTATCACTTAATCATGATTAATTGATGTATACAATTACTTCATTAAATTAGTTAATCATAATAAGTTGCATTAGTTTGGTGTATACATCCGGTGTGGATAAATTAGAACAATTCAATAAATCATGTGTAAAAAAGTGAGCCCCACTCAAACAATTCCATGACTACCATGGCAATATAATGGATGAGGAATGATTAAAGTGAAAAAGATGAGTTGTATTTTGCCAAACATGAAACTGTTCTTTTCAAAAAAGCAGAGCAAAATCTATCCCATGGCATATGTGATGCATCATTAACACTTTTGCTAATCCCTAAGAAACTAAATTTAATTATATGTTAAAACATATCAATTGGTCGAATCCTTAATAAAGGAAAGAGATGTTATGTATGAATCACTCACATATTCTGCTCTCTCGATACCTTGGTATTGATAATATTTCCAATAAAAAAAAAAGGCAGTCCGGTGCACTAAAGCTCCCGCTATGCGCAGGATCCGGGGAAGGGCCCGACCACAAGGGTTTATTATACGCAGCCTTACCTTGCATTTCTGCCAGAGGTTGTTTCCAAGGCTTGAACGGATAGAAAACTAGTGTTCTTTCTGGTCCTCACTAGCCTATTAATTGGCTTAGGAGAAGCAGATCATTGAAACATCTTAAATTCAAGAAAAAAGACAAGTAATGTAGTTAGTGTTGGAAAAAGTTTGAAGAATTATTGTGAGAGTTGGAGGATCAATGTGGAGCTAAACAACATTAGAGGTTTTGAGTTTGTTCCACAAGAATGCACACATTATATATGGAAGTACATGACTTCAACTCAATATAAATCAGACTGTGAAAGAGCCATTGAAGAAGCACAACTTTACTTGAGTAATCACTGCAATTTGAAAGGTGATGGTAAAGATGCTTGGGTTTTTGATGTTGATGACACCCTTATATCTACACTCCCATTTTTCAAGAAACATAGTATTGGGTATGTCTTATTTCTTTCTACTTTCATTTTGATATTAACAGAGATTTGATTTTGTAGTCCGTTACAAATATTACTCCCCCGTCCAATAATACTTGTCCACTATTGATTTTGCACACTTTTTAAAAAACTATAAATAGAAGGGTAATTTTATCATATCACCCTTTGAATATAATTAATACAATATCTTGAAAAAGACAATAGAGAAATGACTATAATTAATAATAAGGGTAAATTAGAAACTAAGTGTAAAGTTATCTCTTGATTTCATAAATTGGACAAGTACTGTGGACAAGTAAAAATGAACACAGAGAATATAATTTTAGATATATGACTTCTTTTTTTCATATGGAAGATCAGTAACAGAATAACCCCCGAGATCTGTAATACATTCAGATTTTTATAAGGTAATTTTCTCTAATTTTAATGTTAAATGGACGTTGCAAGTTGTTTCCTCAGACATTCCCTTCTCCCTCTCAAATATACAAAGATGCTACCGTACTCGTGTTATATCGTCCAAATATGCACCATCTTTGGAAGATCTCACATACACCCAGTAATATTTTTGAAGAGTCTGAGCAACATAAAGTAATAGTTGTCTTGGCATAAGAAATTTATTTCAATATATTTGATGTTTTTTTTTTTAAAAAAGAAGTCATCTATTACTTGTTTTCTATTCTAAATGTATTCTTAATTACTGTTTTAATTAGTGAAGTATTAAAAGTATTAACTAAGGGCCTGTTTGGAAAGCCACCCTGGTAATTGGATTTGGTGTAATTGGGTGTAATTACACAGTTTGGCATGTTTGGTTGGCCGGGTAATTACTTGGTCAGCAGGTAATTGAGTGTAATTGACAGGGGTAATTACACTCTCCAATTCACAGGGGGAACTGTGAATTGCTGGTAATTACATGGTGTAATTACAAGCTGATTTACTTTCTAATTTCGTCCTTTTATTTCTATTTTTATTTTTTTGTTTTAATTTTTTTTTTATTATTTTACATTCTTTTTTATTTTTATTATTCTAATAATTTAAAAAATATATTTTTTATTTTATATTATTTATATTTCATTTCCTTCTCATTTTCAAACCTTTGCTTGTGATTCCATGTAATTGTTCGTATTATTTATTATATATTTATTTTATGTTTATTTTTTTCATTTAGCATAATTTAGTTAGTATTCTAATTTTTAAATTAAAATAGAATTCATTGTTGAATAAAGTTTTATACTTATGTTTTTCTTTTCTTTTGAATTATATTTAGATACGTTATATTGAAATTTGACATAAGAGTATTATGTTTTGTTTTGAATTTTGAACTTATGTTATATTTTCAGTTCCAATTTATTTGTTTTACTAGTATTGACTTGATATTTCACATTGCAAGCCATTCATTTTTTAGTTAGAATTGATAGATTATCTTTTTGTCAAATGTTTTAATAATTTTATGACATTATATTTATAATATTAATCTTTTTGTTAAACATGCATTTCATGATGTTCTTAAAAATCATGTACTTTAAGTTTTTATGATTAATTTAATTAAAATATACTAATTTGAAAAATATAAATTAATTTTTTTTTATAATATTAGTTAAGAATACATATTTGTTAATTAATATATTTCAAAAGATAATATATATATATATATATATATATATATATATATATATATATATATATAGCCCTTATTTGTTTAGTATAAATTTTTAGTTTTTGATAATTAGTTTTTATTTTAAAATTTTAATATAATCATGTGATTACACTTGTGCAACCAAACAGTACATTTGTAATTACACTGTAATTACATTGTGGCAACCAAACATGTCGTTGTAATTACTAGGCTGATAATTACTACCCTTGTAATTACACCAATTCCCATTAGCAGGTGGCTTTCCAAACAGATCCTAAGTGAGACTTTTGAAGAAGACAAAAAATGTAGTTTAGATAAATACACATGTGATTTTTGTTGTGGATTGATTGTGTCCTGTAATTAAACTAAGGGAGAGAAGGTGAACCAGTCTAATTTGGAAGGGTGGATGAAAGAGACAAATGCACCAGCATTGGATCATAGTCTTAAACTCTATAATGAGATAAAAGCAAAGGGCTATAAAACATTCTTGATCTCTAGCAGAAGAGAATGCCTAAGGGATGCCACTGTTGATAACCTAATCAAAGTTGGTTACCATGGATGGTCTGCTCTCATCTTGAGGTACAAATCTTTCATCAAAAATTCTTCTTTTAGGTTCTATAAGTAAAAAGGCAGCTAAGTGCACTAAGCTCCCGTTATCTTAACATGAAGGTGTAAATAAAAAACTTTGTACTATCAATGCACATAAGTTAAATATTTTAAAAAATGTATACCATGTGACAAACATTTTTTTGGTAGAATGAAATGCATGCATTGATGAATTAGCCTAAAATTTGGGCTTTTGATTATGTATGGATTTTAGGAGTGTTGAGGAAGAATACAAAGGAGTTGAAAACTATAAAGCAGAAGCAAGGAAACAACTGGTGGATGAAGGTTACCGCATTTGGGGATTAATTGGTGATCAATGGAGCAGTTTTACTGGAACCCCAACTCCTAAAAGAACATTTAAACTTCCCAACTCCTTGTACTGCATTTCTTGATTAGTGGATTTAATTAAGTGAAAATCCTTTTCTTTGATCATGTTTTCATAGATTATTTTTTTTCCCCCTTTTTTGGTGTGTTTTTGTTTCCCAATTTTTCCAATTCATTGCATTGTGGAATGAAAATAAAAAAACAAGTTTCGAGAATTAAAAGTTGTTCAAGCCAACATTTGCCTACTGCTATACATAATATTTTCCCCTACTGCCAAATAATGACAAAACAATTATTTCTATGAATTTGCTTCTCTAAACTTCAGTAAATAGTAGGTTAAAAGGGGTTAATAACATAGCTAATTCTAAGATTTCTAGAACATGGGTGCATCACTAAAAAAAGAAGAAAAAACTGTATTTAGTGGGAGTTGAACCTTAGTCCGTAAGGTAAATAACTCAATCTTTAACCAAGTATACCATTTATAGCATGTTTGGCCAAACTTCTAAAATCAGCTTATTTTGAAAAATGCTTATATCAAAAGTACTTTTCAAAAAAACACTTATGATGAGAAGCAATTTGTGTTTGACCAAGTTTTCTAAAAGTGCTTTTAAGTGTATTTTTGTCAAAAAATACTTTTCAAAAAAGTGCTTTTAGGGAGAAGCTACTTTTTTTAGCTTATTAAAAACTGTTTTTGCTACTCCCTAGAAACACTTATTTTCTCCCAAAAGTTGGGCCAAACACCTTGATATTTTAAAATAAACACTTTTGAGAAAAAATAAGCATTTTGGCAAAAAATAAGCTTGACCAAACATGCTATAAGTCTCTTATAGAATGAGTGCGAGCAAGTAATATTACACTAATTTTAAAAAAAATATATACATAAAATATCTAATTTTATGGGAAGACCACGAATTCATATGTCCCATTTTTTTATAGATAAATTTGCCCCTGATTAATACCCTAAAAGAATGAAATGCGACACAGTGCCAGTCAGTAAATTTACTAACTTAGGTGATCGAGCCACCAACCACCGCCAGAGGAAATGAAGCAAAAAGGCCACTTACAATTTGAAATTAAGTAAGTGATCTTTTCAAATCTCTTATGTGTAAAAATAAAATCTCTTATGTGTAAAAAATAAAGATCTCTTATAAAAAGATCATAAAATTAAAAATAATTTTGTAATGGGCTAAATCTCCATTTTTCCCCGCCAGATTATATGTTAACAAATGATGGGTTGAGATGCCCTTCATTACAAATTTGTCCAATACTGTTCAATGACACACTTGATTTTTGCCAAGTGTCCAAATAGTATTTCGTGGTTGGGATCACTCCATTATTTATAGCTACTAAAACAATTTAAAAACCTATAATAAGTAAAAGGAAAAAAAATATAAAAATATAGAACTGCTGCCCGCTAGAGATTTTAAGTAGTACTTTATTGAAAGAGAAAAACTTTTTCTAAAAAGAATAAGGTGTAAGGAATGAATGGCCATTTGGAAGGGAATTCAATATTGCATGGAACATGGTTTTAATCAAGTCCAGATTGAGACTGACTCTATGAGTCTCAAAAAGATGATACAAGGAGAATGGAGAATACCCTGGGAGCTTACAGAAAAGATCGAAGACATAAGGGGAATGCTAACAAGGATACATGCAACAATCAGCCATACTTTCAGAGAAGCTAACCAGCTAGTAGATTACATCACAAACACAGCAATAAACAGGGAAGGAATACAAGTATATCACAGCTTCAATTAGTTACCAAGCATGGAAAGAAGATTACTAAACATGGATAAAAGTCATCTTCCAGCAATCAGAATCAGAACAAGGAAAATCAACTATAATAGTTGATCATGGCACGAACAACAATAAAAGCCACTGAATCTCACAACTATTATATTTACAGATCAGTTTGTGGTCACTTCATGGGCAAAATAGCTATGAGAAAACTAACTAGCCTAAGCTATGTCAGCCAACAAAAAGCGATACAAGAGCCAGCAAAAAACGAGAGTAAATGAACCAGATCTGAAAGTTATAGTCAACACCCAACAAGGAGTTCAAGAAGAAGGAGACTGGGAGCAACACAATTTTCTCCGCCACTGCTTCCACTGATACAAGAAGGAGAATCAGTACAGGATACAAGAGGAAAAAGGAAAATATCAGGCAAAAAGGACTCAAATGAAACTACAATATTGGTCTGCAAGGTTCGGATCCTCTATCGAGTTCTCAAACTCATGGAATTCCACCGGACAGCACACCTACCAAAGAAACGGGTAAGAAAAAAGAGGAAGAATCATAGCAAACGAGCAAAGGGAATCTCACCTTTGCAAGCTGAGCAAGAAACACCATCTCCACCGACGATGCAACAGATTTATCACCCACAAGAGAAGCAGACGGAGACCGACATTTGGATAGGACATCAGAAACATCCTCACAGAAGCAGCGAGAAAGATCAGAGAGTAAAAGAGAAGAGTGAGGAGCGAAATAGAAAATCCTATTTGTTAGGGACTTGTTTTATTTCACCTGATCCGATCACTTTCGGACCGGATCAGGTTGTATATATCCTTTGTTCTTGTTATTTTTGGGATGGGCTCATTCTGAGTCCATCAGGACCTTCGTTTTTCTAATAAAAAGGACCCCGGTCCATAATTAACCAAAAAAAAGTGTCAGGAATGAAATTTGAGTGAAAGGTATAATTAAAATTTATGATTATATTGTGAGTTTATAGTGAATTAAAATAACAAATATCTTATTTGTAGTTTGAAAAATTATATCTACTTTTCTTATAGCTAATTAGAAATACCTTACGTGTAATAGTTCTTTGCTTGCTTTTTATTCATTATACGAATAAATTAGAGCATTAATGAATTCAATAATAATAGACCTAAATACTAAAGAAGTGTTATATATATTTAAAATGCAATAATATTTTTAAAATGGCCCTACCCAATATATTCAACACAAAAAGAAAAGAAAATAAAAAAAAATCCTTTGAGGTGAATTAGTCCTATCAATTAATCAATACACAAATAAAGTGTAATACTAATATTTGAGTTTATCTTTTAAAACGTTTTTACAAGTGAAGGCTAATTAGGGTGGTCAAATATTTTACAAAGAGAAAATCTATCTTTGTTTTTTGTTTATTTAAATTATTTAAAATTTTTAATTATTTTAATAGCCATAAATAATGGGATGATCCCAACCACTAAATACTATTTGGACACTTAGCAAAAATCAAGTATGTCATTGGACATTATTGGACAAATTTGTAATGGAGGGGTTTCAACCCAACAAAATGATAGTAGTAATTAACACCAAAAAATAGTGCTTATTACCTTTTATATAAATTGAAAGTGTAATTTTTCAATTTTTAAGTTATCATCACACAAAAGATATTTACAGGTAACTTTAATAAAAAGTAAAATTTGTGATATTGAAAATAAGACATCTTATTTGTTATAATAGATAAAGAAGACATGCCGGTATAATTATTTTTTGTGACACTATCAATATTTTAATACAAATTAAAGTAAAAAAGATATTAGGTGATATAGGGCAGACAAACTTTACATATTTTCCTATTTTCATTGCCCTGTAACTAGATTAATTTTCAAACTACAATTAGATTAATTCTTTGGGAGAAATGGTGATCTAATCCATTACAAAAGTTTTTTAGTTTTATGACCTTTTTACAAGAGATTTTTATTTTTTATATATAAGAGATTTTATTTTTACACATAAGAGATCTGAAAAAGACACTTACTTAATTTCAAATTGTATAGGATTTTTTACCCTATTTCCTCTAATTCTTTTCATTCTCCAGAAGTAGAAATTGCACTCTACCAACATCCTGTAACGAAGTTTCCTTTCGCCTCCCCTCCCCTCCCCCGCTCATAGTCTATTTAGTGGGTAGGGTGATCAACTTAGGGGTGCCCCCGCCTATGCTCTTTCATAGAAAACAAAAAATATGTCGATTAAAGTTTTAACTTATATACATAGATAGTGTAAAGATTGTTTATATTAGAGAAAATACATTAAAAAAGCCCTTAAACTTGGCTGCACAACTTACTTTAGCACTTAAATTTCACGAGCAATTAATGTAACACCCCAAAATTCGATTCAGCTTTTAAACTTAGAATCCCTGAATTTTTTTAATTTCCCAGGGATCACCATCCCAAACCACGAGCCGTGGAATGGACTCGTGGAAACTGTTCTGCAGACCTCTCCTCAGGTCTGAGAACCACGAGTCGGGTTCACGAGTCGTGGATGGTTCCACGGGTTGTGGAACCAGCTCGTGGAAATCAGACTGAGGCTCAGCTTTTCCAGTGAACCATGAGAGGTTTCTACGACTCGTGGATGGTTCCACGAACCGTACTGTTAAATCATAGAAGGTTATCTGCAGCTTGAATTTTGGACTCAGGAACCATGACTCCAATCCACGAACCGTGGTTCCTTCTACAGTCCGTGGAAGGGGTCCGTGGAACCTGAAGCCGAGATTTTAAGTCTGTTTTTCTCAGCTTTTATCCAGGGGTATTTTTGTATTTACTCACTCTTTTAACTCTTAAGTGAGGTCGTTTTGGACTCTTTTGGTAGGGTCTTATCCCTAATTAGCCTAAGTTCTTTTCAAAACTCTCATTCCACCTCTTAAAGAGGAAAACGTCTCCTTCCTCCAAGCTCCAAGTTAAGGATTCATCTTCAAGCCTCCATTCTTTTCATCTAATAAGAAAGCTTCAAATAAGGTATGTGGGTATTCAATAAGGGGATTCTTCCATCCTTGTTCCCAAAAGCCCAATTCTTCAAATTTGATTTTTATGAAGTTTCAAGTTAGGGTTCATACCCAATTCTCATGGGCTTTTCTATTAAGTACTTTCTCATGATCCTTCACTAAATTCTAGATTCAATTTCGTGATTCACATGGGTTTTGGCAAATGTTTATTTATTTCATGATTTGAAGGCTAACACTAGCTCAATTTTTACATGCATGGCTTGATTTAAAGAAAATTTCATGTATTGATGTTATGACCTTAAGTATTTTATGAAATTACATGCCTAATTCTTCAAGTTATAAATTTAGAAAAAAAAGGTGAATTTTGGCTATGCTAAGCTTTAAGACTTATGATTTGAATTTGCATGACATTAGATATGTCCTTATGCTTTTCAAATAGATTTTGGCATTTGATATGTTATAAGTATGTTATGAGCTATATGTATATTTTGGGAGTAGTATTTAGCACCGAGCGATGAGGGTTCTAGATAAATCAAGTCCAAAACTACATTGTCACCGTAGGTTGCCCTCTGTGGCTTATGACAGGATCCTATTATGATAAGGTTTTAACCTTGGAGGGTTAGGACAACCTTTTTCGGTGTGGGTGTATGATACTAGACTCCATGTAGTTCATCATGGTTTATGTCGGTTAATAGAAACTCCCGTATGGATATTTTTAAGTCTTATGCTATTCTATATCATGTCTTATTCTTATACTACGATATCTACTTATGATTTTCTTATTATGCACGAACTCAGTTTTAACTATGTTTTTAGTACGTTTTTACCACATCTATGCATGTCTCACATATTCAGTACATCCTATAGTACTGACGCATATTCTTGCGCTGCATCCTCTTGATAATGCAGATTCAGATTTCCATCCTCAGACACGTGGCTAGAGATCGCAGGCCATTCAGCGAGTGTTGGTGAGTCCTCATTTTCCGAGGACCAGTTCTTGAGTCTAGCTTTGATTATCGTTTCTTCAGTACTTAGAGTTAGCTGGGGTCTTGTCCCAGTAACTCTTTATGTCTTATGTAGAGGCTTTTCAAACATAGAGAGTTAATCAAGTCTCTCTTTTAGATTGTGTTCTTCTTGACTTTATCATTTATGGAGTTGGTTGCCTGACTTTCTATTTATGCTTCCTCTATGTTTTCTTATGTTATCTGAGTTATGCTATGACCAAGGGTTAATTTTGGGTGTTCGTGGTCCCAGGTCCCGTGTTACGTCTAGGGGGTAGTCTCGGGGTGTGACAAACTTGGTATCAGAGCATCAGGTTCAAGAGTCTTAGGGTGTCTGAAAGCCGAATCGAGTAGAGTCTCTTTTATGTGTGTGAAGAGCACCACACTTATGAGAGGGAGGCTATGAGGTGTCTTAGGAAATACTTCAATTCCTTCATGATTAATATCGTGCGATAGAGTTTAGCTTTATTACTCTTCTAGTCTAATCTTTATGCATTTCAGATTATGCCTCCTCGCCGTGCCAATGCCCAAAAGGCTAATCCTCCGATTCCAGACCCCGAGGTCACAAATGTGGAGTTCAGAAATGCCATTTATATGCTATCTCAGACTATGGCCGCTCAGGCTAATCAACAGGTTCCTATCCTCGTCCACCCTCAAGGTGGAGTTGCGGCCCGAGTTCGAGACTTCATTCACATGAACCCACCTGAGTTTTAAGGTTCGAAGGTTAGTGAGGATACACAAAATTTCATGGATGAGGTGAAGAAGATCTTTGGTGTGATGCAAGTTGTTGGTACCGATGGTGTCGAGCTAGCTTCCTATCAGCTCAAATATGTAGCTCATATTTGGTACACTCAGTGGAAGGATGCTAGGGCTAGGGATGTAGCCCCTATGACTTGGGAGTGCTTTGAGAGGGCTTTTCTTGATCGGTTCTTCCTAGAGAGTTGAGGGAGGGGTAAGGCCAAGGAGTTTATTAATTTGAGGCAAGGATCTATATCGGTCCAGGAGTATGGATTGAAGTTCACTCAGCTTTCTAGGTATGCTCCTTCTATGGTTGCTGATCCGAGGGATCAGATGGGCAAGTTCATTTTTGAAGTGTCAGACTTAGTGAAGAAAGAGTGCAGATCTGCTATGCTTTAAGGTGACATGGATATTTCCAGACTTATGACTCATGCTCACCAGATTGAGGGAGATAAGTTGAGAGAAATGGCAAGAGAGAACAAGAGGGCCAGGTTAGAGAGTTTGAGTTTTAGCCATCAGAGGTCCGGAGGTGGACACCGCTCTTCATTTCAGAAGAAGTCATCAGGACCCATTCATTCTTCAGCTAGTGCTCCTACTCAGGCCCCCAGGCCTCGTCATGATCAGACATGTAGAGGATCAGGTTCTTATTCGCAGGGGAGTGTTGCAAAGGGGACTCCTTACCCTACTTACAACAAATGTAGTAAGAGTCACCTTGGTGAGTGTTTAGCTGGTTTATGTGGATGCTTTGGGTGTGGTCACGTTAGACACAAGATTAAGGATTGCCCTTCATCTAAGAAGGGACAGAGAAGTAGCAGGACTCAGTCTGTCCCAGCAACCCCAGGAGGTCGATCAGCCCAGCAGGGCACTGCTTCTAGTTCTGGTGGTCAGCGCCAAAACCGCCTATATGCCATGTCCTCTCTCCAGGCTCAAGAGATTTCCCTGGACGTTGTTACTGGTATGTTGAAATTTTTCTCTCTCGATGTGTATGCTTTATTGGACCCCGATGCCTCCATATCTTTTGTGACCCCTCATGTTGCTTGCAAGTTCAAAATTTGTCCTGATCAACTCTTAGAACCCTTTTGTGTTTCTACTCCTGTTGGTGAGTCAGTCCTAGCCAAAAGAATTTATCAAAATTTCCCTATCTCAGTCCTTCATAGAGTCACTTCAACATATTTAGTAGAGTTGGAGATGACTGATTTTGATGTTATTCTTGGAATGGATTGGTTGTATGCATATTATGCCTCAGTTGATTGTCATACCCGAGTCGTCAGTTTCAAATTTCCAAATGAACCTATCTTAGAGTGGCAAGGTAGTCCTCCATCCTCGAAGGGTCATTTTATATCTTATCTCAAGGATAGGAAAATAATTTCTAAGGTTTATGTCTATCATATAGCTCGGGTTATAGACACGGAGTCCGAGACCCCATCTCTTCAGTCAGTTGTTGTGGTGAATGAGTTTCTTGAAGTGTTTCCCGAGAATTTACTCGGAGTCCCTCCCGAGCAGGAGGTAGACTTTGGAATAGATCTTCTTCTAGATACATATTCTATCTATGTTCCTCCCTATAGAATGGCTCCAGCGGAGCTTAAGGAATTGAAAGATCAGTTGAAAGACCTTCTTGATAAGGGTTTTATTAGGCCTAACATTTCTCCATGGGGTGCCCCAGTTTTATTCATGCGAAAGAAAGATGGTTCTCTTAGAATGTGTATTGACTACCGTCATTTGAACAAGGTCACAAACAAGAATAAGTATCCCATTTCTAGGATTGATGACTTGTTCGATCAACTTTAGGGTACCAGTTATTTCTCTAAGATTGACCTAAGATTCGGTTATCACCAGCTTCGTGTTCGATAGTGTGACATTCCTAATACAACCTTCAGAACTCGGTATGGTCATTATGAATTTGTGGTTATGTCTTTTAGACTAACGAATGCTTCTGCAACTTTTATGGATTTGATGAATCATGTGTTCAAGCAATATTTGGATATGTTTTGTGATTGTTTTTCATTGATGATATTCTTATTTACTCTCGGACTAAGGATGAGAATGCAGACCATTTGAGAGTTGTGCTGCAAACTCTCAAGGATCGACAGTTATTTGCTAAGTTCAGCAAGTGCGAGTTTTGGATGCAGTCTATTGCTTTTCTGGGTCATATTGTGACTAGAGATGGTATTCGAGTTGATTTGCAGAAAATTGAGGCAGTGAAGAACTGGCCTAGACCCACTTCCCCATTTGATATTAAGAGCTTTTTGGGTTTGGCTTACTACAGGAGATTCGTGGAAGGATTTTCTTCCATAACTGCCCCATTGACCAAGTTGACTTAGAAGAAGGTTAAATTTCAGTGGTCTAATCTATGTGAGAAGAACTTTTGGGAATTGAAGATTAGATTGACCACATCTCCAGTTTTGGCTCTACCCGAGAGCTTGTATGACTTTGTTGTGTATTGTGATGCTTTTAGAATTGGTTTGGGTTATGTGTTGATGCAACATGGTAAAGTGATTGCTTATGCTTCCAGACAACTTAAGATTCATGAGAAAAACTACCCTACTCATGATCTTGAGTTAACGGCCGTGGTTTTTGCTTTAAAGATTTGGAGACACTACTTTTATGGTGTTCATGTGTATGTATTCACCGATCATAAGAGTCTTTAGTATGTGTTCACTCAAAAGAAATTGAATCTTCATCAAAGGAGATGGCTTGAGTTTCTTAAGGATTATGACATGAGTGTGCTTTACCATCCGAGTAAGGCCAATGTAGTGGCAGATGCACTTAGCTGGTTGTCTATGGGTAGTGTGTCTTCGGTTGAGGACGGAAAGAAGCAGTTGTCTAAAGATGTTCATAGACTTGCTCGATTAGGAGGCTGCCTTATGGATTCGACAGATGGTGGTGTTATTGTTCAGAATGGTTCTGAATCATCCTTGGTAGCTGAAGTGAAATAAAACAAGACAGTGATGCTATTTTGCACTAGTTGAAGGGTGCTGTCCATCATCAAAGGGTAGAGGTTTTCTCCTAAAGAGGAGATGGTGTGCTTCGATATCAGGGTCGATTGTGTGTTCCTGACGTAGATGGGTTGAGATAATGGATTTTGACAAAGGCTCATAGCTTCAGGTATTCTATTAACCCCGGTGCCACCAAGATGTACCGTGACCTACGGAAAGTCTATTGGTGGAATGACATGAAGAGGGACATAGAAGATTTTGTGGCTAAGTGTACCAACTTTCAGCAAGTGAAGGTAGAGCATCAGCGACCGAGTGGTATGACTCAGGATATTGATATTCCTACTTGAAACTGGTAAGCGATCAATATGGATTTCGTTACAGGTTTGCCTCGTACTCGTAGGCAACATAATTCTATTTGGGTGATCGTCGACAGAATGACTAAGCCAGCCCACTCTTGGCTGTCAAGACTACAGATTCAGCTGAGAATTATACCAGACTCTACATTCGGGAGATAGTCAGATTGCATGGTGTTCCATTGTCTATCATTTCAGATAGAGGTACTCAGTTTACATCCCAGTTTTGGAGATCATTTCAGAAAGGTCTTGGTACTCAGGTTAAGCTTAGCATAAATTTTCACCCACAGACGGATGGCCAGGCAGAGCGTACTATTCATACTTTGGAGGATATGTTAAGAGCTTGTGTGATTGATTTCAAAGGTAATTGGGATGATCACTTACCTCTTATCGAGACGCCTACAATAACAACTTTCATTCTAGCATCCAGATGGCTCCTTATGAGAAACTTTATAGGCGGAGTTGTAGATCTCCTATTGGTTGGTTTGAGGTAGGTGAGACAACTATGATTGGTCCAGATTCAGTTCATGAGACCATGGAGAAAGTTCAGATTATTAGAGAGAGGTTGAAGACTGCTTAGAGTCGACATAAATCATATGCAGATGTGAGGAGATGAGAGTTGGAGTTTAAGGTTGATGATTGGATATTTCTGAAAGTGTCACCCATGAAGGGTGTGATGAGGTTTGGTAAGAAAGGGAAACTTAGTCCTCACTATGTTGGTCCCTATAGGATTCTGAGGAGAGTTGATAGTGTTGCTTATGAGTTAGAGTTGCCAACAGATTTAGAACCGGTTCATTTGGTTTTTCATGTTTCCTTATTGAAAAAATGTGTTGGTGATCCGACCTTGATCGTACCTTTGGAAGATGTGAGTGTGAAGGATAGCCTTACCTATGAAGAAGTTTTCCTTAAGATCCTTGATCGTCATATTTGGAGGTTGCAAAACAAAGAAGTCGATTTAGTGAAAGTCCTTTGGAAGAATCAGCTAGTTGAGGGAGCTACTTGGGAAGCACAAGCCACCATGAAAGCCAAGTACCCTCACCTCTTCCCTTCCGATCCAGTTTTAGCTTGAGGTAATAGTTTTCTCCTTAGTTTGTCCCTCCAATCCTAATCCATTAGCTTCTTTCATGACCCTAGCATGCATTCATGTTTTTCAAAGTTAGTTTAGTCATGCTTTAAGATAAAAGTCAGTTTTCATGCTTGTTCTCCAGTTTCCCTGTTTTGTTGGTTGGTTGGGATGTTTTCTCTCCAGATTCCTTGCTTAGTCTTCATTCGAGAACGAATGATCTCAATGATGAGATATTGTAATACCCTGAAATTCAATTCAGCTTTTAAACTTAGAATCCTTAAAAAAATTTAACTTCCCAGGGATCAAGAGCCCAAACCACGAGCCGTGGATTGGACCACGAGCCGTGGAATGGACTCGTAGAAATTGTTCTGCAGACCTCTCCTCAGGTCTAAGAACCACGAGTCAGGTTCACAAGTCGTGGATGGTTTCACGGATCGTGGAACCAGCTCATAGAAATCAGATTGAGGCTCAGTTTTTCCAGTGAACCACGAGAGATTTCTACGATTCGTGGATGGTTCCACGAGCCGTACTGTTAAATTGTAGAAAGTTATCTGCAGCTTGAATTTTGGACTCAGAAACCACGACTTCAATCTACGAACCGTGGTTCCTTCAACGGTCCGTGGAAGGGGCCCGTGGAACCTGAAGTCGAGATTTTAAGTCTATTTTTCTCAATTTTTATCCAGGAGTATTTTTGTATTTACTCACCCTTTAACTCTTAAGTGAGGTCGTTTTGGACTCTTTTGGTAGGGTTTTATCCCTAATTATCCTAAGTTATTTTCAAAACTCTCATTCCACTTCTAAAAGAGGAAAACGTCTCCTTCCTCCAAGATCCAAGCTAAGGATTCATCTTCAAGTCTCCATTCTTTTCATCTAAGATTTAAGAAAGCTTCAAATCAGTTATGCATGTGGGTATTCAATAAGTGGATTCTTCCATCCTTATGCCCAAAATCTCAATTCTTCAAATTTGATTTTTATAAAGTTTCAAGTTGGGGTTCATACCCAATTCTCATAGGCTTTTCTATTAAGTACTTTCTCATGATCCTTCACTAAATTCTAGGTTCAATTTCATGATTTACATGAGTTTTGACAAATGATTATTTATTTCATGATTTGAAGGTTAACCCTAGCTCAATTTTTATATGTATGGCTCGATTTAATGAAAATTTCATGTGTTGATGTTACAACCTCAAGTATTTTATGAAATTGCATCACTAATTCTTCAAGTTATGAATTAAGAAAGAAAGGTGAATTTTGGCTATGTTAAGCTTTAAGACTTATGATTTGAATTTTCATGACATTAGATATGTCCTTATGCTTTTCAAATAGATTTTGGCATTTGATATGTCATAAGTATGTTATGAGCTATATGTATATTTTAGGAGTAGTGTTTAGCACTGATCGATGAGGGTTCTAGATAATCCAAGTCCAAAACTATGTTACCACCGTAGGTTGCCCTCTATGGCTTATGACAGGATCCTATAATTATAAGGTTCTAACCTTGGCTGGTTAGAACAATCTTTTTCGGTGTGGTGTATGATACTGGACTCCATGTAGCTCATCATGGTTTATGTCGGTTAATAGAAACTTCCGTATGAATGTTTTCAAGTCTTATGCTATTCTATATCATGTTTTATGCTTATACTACGATACTACTTATGATTTTCTTAGTATGCACGAACTCAGTTTTAACTATGTTTTTTGTACGTTTTTACCACATCTATGCATGTCTCACATATTCAGTACATTTTGTAGTACTGAAGCATATTCTTGCACTGCATCCTCTTGATGATGCACATTCAGATTTCCATCCTCAGACACGTGGCTAGAGATCGCAGGCTATTCAACGAGTGTTGGTGAGTCCTCATTTTTCGAGGACCAGTTCTTGAGTCTAGCTTTGATTATCGTTTCTTCAGTACTTAGAGTTAGCTGGGGTCTTGTCCCAGCAATTCCTTATGTCTTATGTAGAGGCTTTTCAGACATAGACAGTTAATCAAGTCTCTCTTTTAGATTGTATTCTTCTTGACTTTATCATTTATGGAGTTGGTTGTCTGACTTTCTATTTATGCTTTCGCTATATTTTCTTATGTTATCTGAGTTATGCTATGACCAAGGATTAACTTGGGGCACCCGTGGTCTCAGGTCTCGTGTTACGTCTAAGGGGTAGCCTCAGAACTGTGATAATTAAATACCCCCTTAACAACTTTTAAGTGATTAAATACCACCTTAAAAATATAACACCATTCTTACAATGGGAAATGCATTACACACGCGCCACATCACTGTCAGATCATTTCCACGTCGATTTTTTTTAAAAAGACTAACCCGCTAATATATATTATATATAATAAAAAAAAATTTAAAAAAAATCCACCACCCACCCTCTTTCTTCCTCGATCCCCCCACCCCTTCCTTTTTCTCCAGGCCCCCACCCTTTTCCTTCTTCTCCAGACCCCCCCCCCCCTCACGCACACTCCCTTTCTTCTTCTCCAAATCATCTACCCCACTCTCTTTCATCATTCAAGGTATAACTTTTCTCTTTCTTTTACTATCATTTTTTTCTCAAAATTATATAAGAAATCACTCTAAGTTTGTGTGTGTGATTTTTGATGTTAAGTTCAATTGGAGTAGGTTGAAATTGCTCGTCCATTCTAAACTTGGAGACGAACAGGGAGTAGGTTCAAACTTGAATTTAGAGTCTTTTAGTGACTGAAATTAAATAAGGGATAAGGGTGTTGATTTTTTATGGAGGAATTGTAAAATGGTGAGAACTTTGAAGCTGAAAAGCTGTGAAGGGGTTGGTGATCAAGGTTCTTTTTTAGTATTTCTTCAGTGTTTCGAGGGTCTTCAAGAAGTGAAGTTGAAAACTTGTAGGGCAATTGCTGATGGAATTTTGTTGAAATTGGATGAGAATTGTGGTATCATATTGGCTTGTCAATTCTAAGTTTTGTGAGTGTGATTTTTACAAGCTGAAAATGGGTAATCGATTTGATTTTGTGGCCCTTTTTTGGAGTTTTTTTTTATGTTGAATTAAATTCTTTTGGGTGTTTCTTGTCTGTGACGATGGTGTTGGGGAGTTGAAAAGAGTAGCGAGGATGAAGATGGAGGAAGAAGAATGGAAGAGATGGTTGATAAGGAAGAAGAAAGCTACAATGGACTTCCATGGAAAAGAAGCTAATTGGGGAAGAAAACCAAATAAAGAAAATAAAATATTATGTGGGGTCATTTTCTTTTTTTTTTTAGAAAAAAATGCACCTCAATTTTTCTTTTCTTTTTTCTTTTAACCACATCAACATTAGGAGTGGTATTTAATCACTTGAAAGTTGTTAAGTGGGGTATTTAATTATTCGTGAAGTTTAAGTGCTAAAGTAAGTTAGGAGTGTGCATTATTTGAATTAAACCAAAAAACCAAACCAAATCAAATCAAATTTTAATTTGGATTGATTTTTTGGTTTTCTGGTTTGGTTTCGAATTAAGAATTTGCTTTTTTTGGTTTTTTGGTTTGGTTTCAGATTTAAAAAAATAAAAACCAAAAAACCACAAAAACCAAATTTATAGATATACAATATTCTAATTAAAAATTAAAAAGGCAATTATGATTTAGTTTATATTTTATATTTGGGCATCTATTGATATACATTTATATATTGTGTTTTAATATTTTATTCGTGACTTATTTTAGAAAGTATATTTAATTGATTCAATATTATTACTTCTCCTTGTATATAATTTTTATTTTTTTCAATATGCAAATATAACTATGTTATTAATTATTAACATAACCGAATAGCCGAACCAAAAAAAACCAAATCGAATAGAGAAAAACCAAACCAAATCAAACTTATTTTGGTTCGGATTGGATTGCACTTTTATAAAATCGAAAATCGAAAAATCGAAACCGAAAAACCAAATGCACACCCGTAAAGTAAGTTGTGCAGCCAAATTTAGGATTTTTTTAATGTATTTTCTCTTTATATTATTAGGGCCTGTTTGAAAAGTTACCTGGTAATTGAAATTGGTGTAATTACTAGCGTAGTAATTACCAGCCAAGTAATTACACAACCTAGTAATTACGATGATGTGTTTATTTGTCACAATGTAATTACAGTGTAATTACAAGTATACTGTTTGGTTGCACAAATGTAATCACATGATAATATTAAAATTTTAAAATAAAAGCTAATCATCAAAAACTAAAAAATTATATTAAACAAATAAAGGCCTTTATAAATAATATTAAATTAAATAGTTAAGATATATATATTGTCTTTTGAAATATATTAATTAATAAATATATATTTTTAACTAATATTATAAAAAAAAATTGATTTATATTTTTCAAATTAGTATTTTTTAATTAAATTAATCATAAAAACTTGAAGTACATGATTTTTAAGAACATCATGAATCATAAAATTATTAAAACATTTTACAAAAAAGATAATCTATCAATTCTAACTAAAAAATGAATGACTTGCAATGTGAAATATCAAATCAATACTAGTAAGACAAATAAACTGGAACTGAAAATATAATATAAGTTCAAAATTCAAAAAAAAAAGTTAACATAACACCTTTATGTCAAATTTCAACATAACGTACCAAAATATGGTTCAAAAGAAAAGAAAAATCTAACTCTATAACCTTATTCAACAATGAATTCTACTTTAATTCAAAATTTAGAATACCAACTAAATTATGGTAAATGAAAAAATAAATAGAAAAAATATAAAAAATAGAATACAAACAATTGCATCGAATCACAAGAAGTAAAGGCTGAAAAATGAAAAGGAAATGAAATATAAATAATATAAAATAAAAAATATTTTTTAAAAATTATTAGAATAATAAAAATAAAAAAGAATTTAATATAATAGAAATAAAAAATAAATTAAAACAAAAAATAAAAATATAAAAGGACGAAATTAAAAAATAACCAGCTTGTAATTATACCATGTAATTACCAGCAATTCACAGCCCTCCCCAGTGAATTGGATAGTCTAATTACCTCCTGTCAATTACACCAAATTACCTGCTGACCAAGTAATTACTTGGCTAACCAAACATGTCAAACTATGTAATTACACCAATTACACTAAATTCAATTTTCAGGGTGGCTTTACAAACAAGCCCTTAATGTAAACCTATTATAACATGTTGCTTACCATTTCAATCATGAAGTCTTAATGTTAATTATAAAGATTTACCTATAATATAATTACCTTATAAGTGACTTGATTTTTTAAATATTTTTACTCAATACATAAAACTTTAAAACTTTATTTTTTAGGCTACCATATATATTGTGTCGTGAAAGTAGAGAAGATCGAGCCAAAGATATGGAAGAGGAACAAGAAGGAAACAAATATATATATTTTCTTATTCTAAAGCCAACAATATATGGAAAGCATTACTTAGTAGACGAAAATAATTAAGATCTTTCAATAAGATCTTAATCTTACACTTTGCTCGAACAATATAATTTCTTTACATTTCTGCAAGTTAATAGTGTTACGCAAACATATTTCTTCTCGGCCGAAGGTCGTCTATGGAAACAATCTCTCTGATCTCTACTTCAACGATAGAAATAAGATCCGCATACATCTTATCCTTCTTAGATTTCACTCATGGAATTACACCAGGTATGTTATTGTTGTAGTGCCCAGTAAAAATATGCTATTTTCATCCATCTATATTTTTCTCTATTGTTATTGTTTCTATTTGGCAAATTCTTCATTTGATGATGTTCTCTTGATACAAAAACAAAATAAGTGATCGTTCGTTAAGAAACAAGTTATGCAAGGTTGTAATACATAAGTTAATAATATATGAACTAGTAATTTAGAAAGTGTAATGTAAAAACTACTTTATTTTATTGGGCGTTTTGTTCATTGTATTAAAAATTGGATGTATATTGTATAACATAAATCATGTTTTGATTTAAAACAGAATAAGGGTTTGGAATAGGGTTTTGAAGATGACTTTCAAAAAGTAGTTTTTCCATTTCGAATGCCTTATCCATGTAGAATTAATCATGATATTGTTATTTCACATTTGTGTTGGTATAAAATAATATATGAATCGATGTATAATTTATACCTAAATGTGATCTTATTTCCTCTGTTTCATTGTGTGACACTATTAATTACTGTTTCGAGTTTTCTTTGACTCACATTCTTTTCAAGCACTCTTTTGATTTCAAAATAAGTGATATTTTTATTTTTTATTTTGTTATAAAATAAGTAGTGTTTCACCTAATCAAGAAGATATTAATGATGTCTTCCAGTTCTACTTTTATTAAACAAAGAAAGTTTTACATTACTAAGAACTACATTTTTTCAAGGTATTTATTAAAAGTAACTTGGTAAAAATGCATCTTACTTTTTAGAAATGAGTAATTTTTTTAAAGGGTGTGCCCAAGCTAAAAACACGACTTATTTTGAAATGGAGGGAGTACTAGTTATTATAAGTAGCTTTTTATGTAACTTTATTTAAATATTAAAATTTTATTTCTACAGAATTGAAATATCTACCTCTCGACTTCAGTTTTTTGATGATTGTTAGATATCATTTTATAATGTATTGTATTGTGTTGTATTATATTATACTGTATTGTTTTGATGACAACGTTTGGATAGGTTATTCGTTTCTCATCATTATATAATGACACACAACAACAATTTAGACTACACGTTATAAAAAGATAGGATAAATGATAAAATAAGATTATTAGACAATAAGCAAAGACAAAATGAGAAAAAAAGAAGGTAAAGACTAGTGACCCGATCACACCTAATTTTGAGAATACGATACAATAAAATTTAAGTAACAATCAAAACAAACATTATATTTCGACTAACAATACAATACAATAGGTATCAACCATTTATCCAAACAAGCTGTGAAGATTAATTAAAAAATGCACTTCAAACCTCATTGTATGCGTAACATAAAACAGAGGGAGTATTTATTTATTTGTTGTTAAACTATCAACAATAGTGTCCTCTTATGTATGTTTTGCAGCAGCAGCAAATGAAGATGGAAGAGTACCCTTCATTCATGGTAAACAAGAAATATAGTTGTACCTTAATTTTCCCATATATTTTTTTCCCAGACATTCAATGTTGGCAATTAAGCGGTTCAAGCTATTATATTCCGAGCCTGCTCTTCATTTCCACCATTGATTTGTTTCTTTTGCGCAGACCTGTATTTTGAGGATTGATATTAGCGCTCATAAATGGCAAAGGACTATGGACAAGTTGTTAGAAAATGTCCAAGGTATTTCTTTTCCTTTTCTTTTCACTTTTTGTGTATCGTTAAAGAGTCTAAATTTCATGGCGTGTAACAACTTAAAAGTATTTACATAATCATGTCATTTATAAGTAAATTTAATTTTATGATAACTCATTAACTCGCAACTTAGTAAAAATGGTAAGGCAGTAACTAAATTGATCACATGTTAAACTACACTGATGGTGCATAAGACCTTTATACAGGTAGTGTAGTAACTTAAATCCATGGTTAAAAGCTAATTTTTAGTGGTGGTTGTACTTGTACCATGTTAACTTTTTGTGACTTTCATCAGTGGATTCAAATTTTATACATTGGGATTTAACATATGTTTATCTTGTAGGTGATTTAATGATATTTTTTTCAATTTATAGAACTTAAGTCTTGAGCAGAGTGTCTATCGGAAACAGCCTCTCTACCTCTACAGGTAGAGGTATGGTCTGCGTACACTCTACCCTCCTTAGACCTCACTTTGTTGGACTACACGGGGTATGTTGTTTTAATGTATAGAAGTTAAACTGGTCTAATTTGAGTATTTGAACAGTGACAAACTGCAGAATGAATAAAGATGGGATGGTGGAGATATCAGGAAGTGTGTATCCAAATAGATTCCTGAAAAAACTAAAAAAAGCAGGGAAGAAAGGCAAAGCAGAATTATGTCATTTCCAGTTTGGAGAGTGTTCAACCAACTTGTTTCTACCTTCAAGGCCACTTGATTATGGAATTCCCAATAAATATGGTGGACCAAATAACATGCTTATTTCTAGCCTTATTGGACAAAAGGAAGCTCAGCCTGTCGGCTATTATGGAGGAAGAGATGGTAGATTTCTCCATTATGGTGATAAACCTTCACAATTGAAAAAGCCAAAGGATTCCTCAAAAGAAAAGGCTCACCACGACCACGACCACGACCACAACCATAACCACGTCCACGACCGTAACCACAACCATATCCATGGCCGTGATCACAACCACAACCACGTCCATGGACATGACCATAACCACAACCACAACCATAACCACGTCCACGGACATGACCATGATCACGGGCAAGGGCACAGCCACGCCCATGGTGAGAGAGATTATAAAAATCATGACCAACTCTTGCATGTTGATGGAGGCCAGAGGAAGCATGAGAGGAAATTAGAGCATGCTGCAGGGTGCATCAATGCCACAACTCCAAGGCCAAAAGTGCAGCTTGATTGTGAGAAACAGATGAAAGGGCGAGCAAAGCCACTAAAGAGTCAAGGCGTCAATAGTTGCTGTTTGATGTGATACTTAATCTATAAGTCAATTATACATTTAGGCAATTCAATTATTTACTATATATGCTCTAGATTAATTACTACTTTTCTGGTACTCATTTAGGATTTTGATTTTGGAACAAGTCAAACATCTGTTGGTCTCTTGCAACTAATTCTACCTCTATTTATATGTAGTAGTACAAATTATCAGAGATCCCAATTCAAAGCCAAACATTCTGAATTATAGATAACAAGATGATCTTCACCGAACACAATCCCGTAATCAACAAGTTACAATTAGAATTGCAGCTTTATGAGTTTAAATCCGAATGATATCTATTAAACTATGTGTGAAATTATCAAATATGATAAAAGAAATTTGCGACGAATCTACAACTCTAGGAGAACATGAATGCAGCTTCGATACTACTATATAATATGGCCTTCCATTTACGAAAAAGATATGCTACCACATAATATTAAAGCATATGTGATGTTGGAGCCAAAAGTTTTAACTAGGGTTTAAAAAAAATACAAGAATACCACGATTGTCAATGAATTTGTGACTTCAAGCAATTTTTGAGTCACTTTTATCGTTACACTAAGAACCTTCATTACACTAAAGGAATTTGATATTTGGTATATAAATAAAAAATTAGTTTTGACTTAAACACAATATATCTTTTAAAGCTAAGATGGGGATTCAGCTGAAGTTCCTTAGACCCATGTAGCTTAGCCCATGCTATTATGGTGACCGGAGAAAGATTGGTTGGCACACATGTTGGAAGTGTTGAAAAATAATATGTGATATCTCAAAAGGTATATCATAATGACAAAACCTTATTCTCTTCAATGGCTTTTAAACTCCAATTAGAAATTGAATTCTAAGACTAAAGTCAATTTTTTACAATTAACTAGTCTTGAATGACTTGTTAATGAGATATTATTATCAATTTTTCTACCATTATTCTCGACCCATATAAATGACTATTACCCTCTTTATTGCCTTGATTTTACCCCCGCTTTATTGATCATTATTTCTCTTAGCCATTGGAGGCTTGAGTCTTTTAGCTCTTCCCATCTTGTGATATTATGTAGAGGTTTATCCTTTGAAGGGTGAGAGAGGGATATGAAGAAAAGTTCTTCTTCATATAATATTTTGCTGGGTTTTACACTATTGAATCTTTGTTAGGTTATGGCTCCTAGTTTATACTAGAAGAACTTGTTGAATTTTGGGGAATACACCTATACGGGGTCAAATATCCTTAAAGACAGTGTGATTGACACACCCCAAGCTATGAGAATTTCTTATAAGTGTTTGAATTCAAGTATTTTTTGTAAGATTTCCAACGGGAAGAACACATGTCAGTCCCTTTCTAAGACCCCTCACACAAATAATAATGTGTATCTCACTTATAATAAAATTTATTATAACGAGCACATAATTCAGGGTTGATATCTATATATATAAATAAAAAACTATTAAGACGAAAGATTAACAAGGACTCTGTTGATACAACTTTATCGGACAAATAAGTAATAGATTTACCATATGTGTATCGTCTTTGAAATTAGTACTATTAATTAACTCTTTTTATTTTTCGTTTTGATTGGTTTTAATAACCTTGCTGAACTTCTCTTTTTAATAATTTCAGTCAGATATTATCATGAGTTCACTGTAAATGTACTCTAATATTTCAGCAACAACAATGACTAATGCAATAACGGAATTCATAACTTTGCAAGTTTGCAACTCTCATTTATAACATGTTGATAGGCCACACAAAATCTAGCATTAGTATGATGACATAGTTTACAGAAGCCCAAGTATATGCTATACGAGTATACATTATACGTTTATAAATTTATGAGATCAACAATTTTTAATATTGAAGTAAAAAATTGGCGTTTGTTTGGATACCATGCCATTTCATGAAAAAATAATTTCAAGACGCATGTTTTTTTCAAACGAAGCTCTTTTCAACTTCAAAATTTCTCTTTGGCCACTTTCAACTTGAAACTATATTTGCAGGTAAAAAAATGACCATCAGAGACCAAATAACTACTATTAAGAATATCTTGCACACATAAGAACTATTCCCATTGAAACTCATTGAATTTCTTGTCTTTTAAATTTGCCGCATGATAGAAACACTTAAGTTAACTAACTCAATAGAATCTGGATATTGCTTAGCATTAACAAAAATATCAGTCCACCATCTAGCAAAATCCATAATATTTTTTATATTAGGCCAATTAATGGGACAAATTTTTCAAACTAATTGTGCCTTAGGGTATTTAAAAATCATATGATAAATAATTTCACTTTCTGTTTCACAACCCTTACATATATTACAAATATGTCTTAATCTTTTTGAAACAACATGATTAACTGGTAACACATTCAAAATACATTTACAAATAAAATACTTATATTTGTCTTTAATATTCATAGACCAAAAAAATCCCAAAACTTTTTTGAAAATGATTGATAACTAGATTGAGGTCTCTCCTATTAATTTGTCGACCTCTAACAATATTTTTAGCTAAGTGGTACCCCAATTTTACCTCATAATTTCCATATTTGGTATGATGCCAAATAATTTTGTTCGACGATCCAGTGGTAGAAATTGGAATAGAAGTTGTGTGGATCTCATCTGGACAAAATCAATTCTGAAGTTCTTGCATCTGTCCGGCCTAAAACCGCATATATGTGGCCTTGACCGCCACGACCTCCTGACCTACCGGACTGAGGACCACATCTAGTACCCTGGATACCAGCGCTACTACCCTGTGAACCGCCTTTAGCTAGAGGTGCTGGAGCCCTGGGAGCCTGAACCAACTGATCCTGTCACCTAGGGTGCTGTGCCGTTGGGCACTCTCTAGCAAAGTGTCCCATCTTACCACACTCATAAAAAACCCGACCCCATGTACTCCGCTATGAAGACCCAGCCAAATCAGAATGACCACCACAGCCTGTAGACCCTGAATGACCACCTTGTGGAGAAGGAACGATACTCTGGCTACTCTGACCCTCAATAGTCTGTAATGCCACCTAAACAGGCCAGCTAGGCTAGAAACACTGCTGGTTCTGACCTCTACCATAGTACTACCACAGCCCTGTGAACCGCTGAAACTGCCCTGGTGGCGGGGCCTCTTATCGCTGCCCCCTTGGGCCTCGTAAAGTACACCCTCAATAGTACATGCATTATCAACTACCTCTAGAAAAGACTAACCCGATGCTACCATACCCTCTGTGGCCAAGCTGAGATGCAAGGTCAAACCTCGAACAAACTGGCATACTCTCTCGTGCTCGGTGGGTAGAATCATAGTGGCATGTCTGTACAACTGATGGAACCGAACCTCATACTCAGACACAGTCATGGAGCCCTGCTCCAACCCTGCAAACTGATCCATAATACACTCCCTCATGCTATACAGTACATACTTCTCAAGAAAAGTTGCGGAGAACTGATTCCAAGTAAGCGGAGGTGACCCGAATGGTCTTCAAGCAACATATGACCTCCACCACTGCTTCGCTGGACCATACAGCTGAAACGTGGTGTAATCTGCCCCATGTGACTCAACTAACCCTAAATTATGTAACCTCTCCTGACAGCTAGTCAGAAACTCATGCGCATCCTCCCTAGAAGCACCTGAAAACCTCAGAGGACCCAATCTCAAGAACCTACCAAGCATCTTTTACTCCTCAGAAGACATAACTGGAATGGCGGAAAGAGGGGGAGCAATTGCAAGGACCGGTAATACCTTAAATCTGGGGGCCGCAGCAGCAGGCTACACTCCTGAACCCTGTGACACCGCTTGAGGTAAAGTATGAGCCTCACCTCGAACCTGAGAACCAATCGAACTTGTGGATTCATACCCTCAAGGAACCCCAACAATTGAACCAAGGTGTCATGTAATCCTAGAGTAGCCACAAAACCTGCCTGATGCTGGGCTGGCCCCATGTCACACCCCGAGGCTACCCCCTAGACATAACACAAGATCCGAAACACAAGTGCTCCAGATTAACCCTTGGTCATAGCATACTCAGAGATCAATTCAAGAAACATAGCGGAAGCATACTAGTTAGAGATGGGCAATCATAACTTAAATAAGAGCAAGTCTAAGAAGTATCAACTCCATACAATAAAGTACATATCTAGCTATGTATGAAGCCTCTAAACTGTCATGAGAGCTGATAGGACAAGACCCCAACTAACTCAAAAAATCCAAAGAAAATAACATAAGAGAAATAGAACTAATACTGGCCCTCAGATAATGAGGTCTCACCACTAGAAGTTGGGACTCCAGCAATATCTAGCCACGAGTATGAGGAATCAAGCCTGAATCTACATCATTAAATGATACAGCGCAAAACATGTGTCAGTACTATAGTTTGTACCAAGTATGTGAGATATTCTTGAATATGAAGAAAACATACTTAAACCGTAAATAAAACTTAGTTCATGCATGAGGAAGTCATCAGAGGTAAACATCATAATATGAGTAGTAAATCATGAAATAAGAGTCAAAACTCAAAGTAGATATCATAAGTTTAAGTAAGTCAAAGGCTTTCATACGGGAATTTCCTATAACTGACAATAGACCATGTGAGCTACATGAAATCTAACTATATAACCCTAGTTAGAAAAGCTGACTTGAACCCTGCCAAGGAACAAGTCACCATACCCAACTATATAACTCTAGTTGGCAAAGCTATCCTAATGCCCGCTAAGCACAGGACACCATAATCAAGATGTGGATCCACTCTCATAATCCCCATAGGGAAAATCATAACCTATGCTGGCAACGTAGTTTTGGACTTAGGTAATCGAACCCTCATTGATCAGTGCTAAGTACTACTCCCAAAACATATATATAGCTCATAAATACATGAAGGTATAATCGAATACCAAATCTCATTTAAAAAGCATGATGACACATTGGGTACCATGCAGTTCTCATATCATAAGTTCTTGAAGTAAAGCATAGCCATAATTCAAATCATACTTTTCTTTCTAAATTCATACTTGAAGAATTAGACATACAATTTCATAAATTCATAAGGTCATGATATCTAATCATGTCCAATTTTACTTGAAAAACATGCAATTCAATGGAATCATGCTAGAAATCAACTTCAATGCTTGGGCCTTTGAATCTAATAAAGGAATCATGATCAAATCATAAATAAGTAATAAGGAACCATGAATTTAAGCATAGAAACTGATTTCATAAGTTTTTCCCAATTTAGATCAAAACCCTAATTCCACAAGTTCATAATTCAAAATAAGAATTGGGGGTTTTGGGCACAAGGGTGAAAGGAACCCATTGTTGAATACCCACATACCTTGATCTAAGTTAACCCACTAGAAATTGAAAAGATTAGGAGACTTTATCTTGGAGCTTGAGACTTGAGCTTGAGAGAGTTCTTTCCTTTTTGGGAGATGAATGAGGTAATGAGAGAGGACTTAGGCTAATGGGGCTAGAAATCATGCTAAGAATGGTCAAAATAACCTCACTTAGGAGTTAAAAGGGTGGGTAATGACTAAAATACCCCTGGGACTTAATTAGAAAAAAACTATTTTAAAACTCGGGTTCAGGTCCCACGGTCATATCCACAGACCGTAGAACTTATCACGGCTCGTGGACTTGAGTCGTGGTTCCTGAGCCAAAGTTTCAGGCTGCAGAAGATTTTCCACGGATCAACTTGATGGACCATGGAAAGGATAACAGACTGTAGAACCAAGTCGTCATTTTTGGTAGATTAGGCAGGTCTCTGAACAGGTTTCACGGATCGTCCCTACGGTCTGTGAATCAAACGATGACCCATAGAAGTAACTCGTGGTACCTGGGACCAAGTCAGTCCTCACGACTGATTCCACGAGTGGGTTCCATGACCCGTGGAAGCATCCACGAACCGTGAAACTAACTCCTGGTTGTCAGACTTGAGGATGGTCTGCAGGACTGGAATCACGAGTCCTTTCCATGACTCGTGGAAGCACCCAAGCCTCGTGGACTTAATCCGTGATCCCTGAAGTTTCAAAATTTCTGCAAGTTTCTGAGTTTGATAGCTGAATCATTATCCGGGGTGTTATAATATCTCCCCCTTGGGATCATTCGTCCTCGAATGAAGACTAAACAAGGTAAAACTGAAGAGAAAATAACCCAACTAGCAACACAACATAAAAACTGATGAACAAGCATGGAAAGTGACTCTTCAACTTAAAACATAGCTGAACTAACTTCGGAAATCATGAATGCATGCTAGGATCATAAAAGGGAACTGATGAAGTAGATTCGGAAGGACATAGTAAGGAGGAAACTATTACCTCAAGCTAGAACAGAATCGAAAGGGGCTTCTTCCGCTTCCCAAGTAGCTCCCTCTACGAGCTGGTTTCTCTAAAGAACATTCACGGAGGCGACTTCTTTGTTTCTCAATCTCCAGATCTGATGATCAAAAATCTCTACGGCAACCTCCACATCCTCCAAGGGAACAATAAAGGTTGGATCGCCAACACACTTCTTCAGTAAGGAAACATGGAAAATCGGATGAACCGCTTCTAACTCTGATGGAAAATCTAACTCATAAGCAACCTTACCAACTCTCCTCAGAATCTGATAAGGACCTACAAAATGAGGACTAAGCTTTACTTTCTTTCCGAATCTCATCACACTATTCATGGGCGGCACTTTAAGAAACACCCAATCATCAACCTGGAACTCTAACTCCCTCCTCCTTACATATGCATAGGATTTCTGTCGACTGTGAGCGGTCCTTAACCTCTCCCTGATATCTAAACTTTCTCCATGGTCTCATGCACTGAATCTGGACCAATCAAGGCTGCCTCACCAACCTCGAACCAACCAATAGGAGACCTACACCTCCAGCCATAAAGGGCCTCATAAGGAGCCATCTGGATGCCGGAGTGAAAACTGTTATTGTAGGCAAACTCGATAAGAGGCAAATGATCATCCCAATTACCCTTGAAATCAATCACACAGGCTCTCAACATATCCTCCAAAGTTTAAATAGTATGCCCTGCCTGTCCATCTGTCTGTGGGTGAAAAGTTGTGCTAAGCTTCACCTGAGTACCAAGACCTCTCTGAAACGATCTCCAATACTAGGATGTAAACTGAGTACCCCTATCTGATATGATAGACAAAGGAACACCATGAAATCTACTTACCTCTCGAATGTAGAGTCTGGCATAATCATCCACTGAATCCATAGTCTTGACAACCAAGAAGTGGGCTGATTTGGTCATCCTGTCAATAATCACCCAAATCATATCGTGTTGCCTTTGAGTACGAGGCAAACCCGTGATGAAGTCCATATTGATCGCTTCCCACTTCCAAGTAGGAAGGTCAATATCTTAAATTATGCCACCCAGTCGCTGGTGCTCTACTTTCACTTGCTGATAGTTGGGACCCTTAGCCACAAAACCAGCTATGTCCCTTTTCATACCATTCCACCAATAGACTTCCCATAGATCACGGTACATCTTGGTGGCACCAGGGTGAATAGAATATCTAGAACTGTGATCCTCAGTCAGAATCTGCTATCTCAACCCATATACATCTGGCATACACAAGCGACCCTGATAACGAAGCACACCATCTCCCCCTTGGGAGAAAACCTCAACCCTCTGCTGATGGACTGCACCCTTTAGCTGAAGCAAAATCAGATCACTGTCTTTCTTTGCCTTTACCTCAGCTACCAAGGATGACTCAGAACCATTCTGAACAATAACACCACCCTCAGTGGAGTCCATAAGTCACACTCCCAATCAGGCAAGTCGATGAACATATTTCACCAATTCCTTCTTCCCATCATCAAGTGAAGCCACACTACCCATGGACAATCTGCTATGTGCATCAGCCACAACATTCCCTTTACCAGGATGGTAAAGCACACTCATATCATAGTCTTTTAAAATCTCAAGCCACCTTCATTGACGTAGATTCAATTATTTCTGAGTAAACACATATTGGAGACTCTTGTGATCGGTGAACACATCCATATGAACGCCATACAAGTAATGTCTCCAAATATTCAAAGCAAAAACCACGGCTGCCAACTCAAGATCATGAGTAGGGCAGTTCTTCTCATGAGTTTTGAGCTGTCTAGAAGCATAAGAAATTACCTTTCCTCGCTGCATCAACACACAACCCAACCCGATTCTGGAAGCATCACAATAAACCACGAAATCATCCAAACCCTCGGGTAGGGTCAACATTGGAATGGTGGTCAACCTAGTCTTCCACTCCTGAAAACTCTTCTCACACGAATCCGATCGCTGGAATTTTACCTTCTTCTGAGTCAATCAAGTCATAGGATAAGCAATGGAAGAGAATCCCTTAACGAACCTCCTGTAATAACCAGCCAAACCTAAGAAACTCTGAATATCCAATGGGGAAGTAGGTCTAGGCCAGTTTTTCACTGCTTTAATCTTTTGTGAATCCACATGAATACCATCTCTTGTCATAATGTGACCTAGAAAAGCCAAAGATTGCATCCAGAACTCACACTTGCTAAACTTAGCAAACAACTGATGATCCTTGAGAGTTTGTAACACAACTCTCAAGTGGCCCACATGATACTCCTCACTCCGAGAATATATAAGGATATCATCAATGAACACAATCACAAACAAGTTTAGGTATTTCTTGAACACATGGTTCATCAGATCCATAAAAGTTGCAGGAGCACTGGTTAGACCAAAAGACATCACAACAAATTCATAATGATCATACCGAGTCCTGAAGGATGTTTTTAGAATATCACACTCTTTTACATGAAGCTGATGATACCCGGATCTAAGATCAATCTTAGAGAAACAACTAGCAGCCTAAAGCTGATCGAACAAGTCATCAATCCTAGGAATGGGATATTTATTCTTAATTGTGACCTTGTTCAATTATTGGTAATCAATACACATCCAGAGAGAACTATCTTTCTTACACACAAACAACACTGTAGCACCCCAAGGAGATATACCAGGCCTGATGAAACCCTTATCAAGAAGATCCTTCAACTGATCCTTCAATTCTTTAAGTTCTGCTAGAGCCATCCTATAGGGAGGAATAGAGATGGGATGCATATCTGGAATGAGGTCTATCGTAAAGTCGATCTCTCGCTCAGGAGGGACTCTGGGCAAATCCTCTAAAAACACCTCGGGAAATTCACTCACAATAGGAACTGACTGAAGAGGAGGGGTCTCGGACTCCGTGTCCATAACCCAAACAATGTCATACACATAACCCTTAGAGATCATCTTCCTAGCCTCAAGATATGATATAAAATGACCCTTTGAGGATGGAGGACTACCTTTACATTATAGGACAAGTTCATCTGGAAATCTGATACTAACGACTCGGGTACGATAATCAATCGAGGCAAAACAAGCATACAACCAATCCATACCAAGTATAACATCAAAGTGGGTCATCTCCAACTCTACTAGATCCACTGAAGTGACTCTATGAAGGAATGAGATAGGGAAATTTTGATAGATTCTTTTGTCTAGGACTGACTCACCAATAGGAGTAGAAACATAAAAGGATTCTAAAAGCAACTCAAGACAAACTTCAAATTTGCATGCTATATAAGGGATCACAAAAGACAAGGAGGCACCGGGATCCAACAAAGCATACATATCTATAGAAAAGACTGTCAACATACTAGTAACCACATCGGGTCAGCTCTCCTGGTCCTGATAAGAGGACATGGCATAAATGCGGTTCTAGCGCTGACCACTAGAACTAGAAGTTGCACCCTGCTGGGCTGGTTGCCCTCCTGAAGCTGCTGTGGCAGACTGAGTCCTACCTCCTTGTCCCTTTTTAGCTGAAGGGCACTCCTTAATACGATGTCAAGTCTGACCAAAACCAAAACAACTGCCTGAACTGGCTAAGCACTCACCAGGATGACTCTTCCCACACTTCCCACAAGCAGGGTAGGTAGACCCCTTGGCAACACTCCCTTGAGAAATGGAACTAACTCCTCTACCAGTCTGATCATGATAAGGACTGAAGGCCTGTATAGGAGTACTAGTTGAAGAGTGAACGGGGCCTGATGATTTCTTCTAAAATGAAGAGCGATGTTCGCCTCTGGACCTCTAATGATTGAAACCTGAACCCTCGGATCTAACCCTCTTGTTCTCCTTAACCATGTCCCTAAGTCTATCTCTCTCGATCTGGTGAGCATGAGTTGTAATGACCCTCCAGGTCATTTTCTACTTATCTTCCCTTTTTCCACATTTTGAGCTTTCTCTTAGTGGCTACAGGTAATTTATGACTTGTCAGGACTGACGGCTCGGTGATCGGGCCATTCGTTAGGTCGTTATGACCATTTCCCTGTTTTAGAACTTAAAGTTGGAAAATCTTTTACTTTGGTCAACTTTCTTGGTTAGCACACTCAGAATCAAATTCTGACAGTTCCGTTAGATTTGGAACAGGGATTTTGGCCTAGTGGGACCAGTAGTCTGAGTCTGAGTGTTTCCAGTTTGGCTTTGTGTGTTTTTGAGTCAGTTTGGCTGGTAGGGTTGACTTTGGTCAACATTCAGAGAAGAGGGCCTCGGATGGGAATTCTGTCAGCCTCACTAGCTCTGGAATATCGACTTTGGTCTAGGGGGACCTTTGGTTTGGGTCCCGAGGCTTCCGGGCTCATTTTTGAGTTTTGAGTTTCGAGTTGATTTTGGGTGTAGGCCCCACTTTTTGTTAAAACGATATTTGTTGGGGGTTTTGTCGATTTCATTGAGTCTAGAATGCCGTTTTTGGTAGGGTAGCATGGTTGGTTTGTGTTCACGGGGTTCCGGATAAATCCCGAGGGTCCGTCAGAAGATTTTTGGACTTGGTGTTTTGCTGGTTGCTGTATTAAGTTGCAGACAACTTTGTTCTTCGCGATCGCGGGGACCACGTCGCATTCGCAATGGTCTAGTTTCCTGACCATCGCATTCGCAAAGGGTTCCTCCGCATTCACGATGTTGTCGGCTGGGAACCCGGCTTGGCTTCCTCTTCGCAAATGCGGCCCGGGCCATCGCATTTGCGATGGTTGGGGCGACTGTTCTTTGCGAAAGCAGGGGTCCTGTCGCGATCGCGATGAAGGCCCCCTGGTAGATATTTAAAGTTTCAACTTTGTTTTCTCCTCCAAAATCCGATAACCTCCATTGTTAAGCTCCAAGCTCTCAATTTTCCAGCTCCTTTGGACCATTTTCTTCACCCGGTAAGTTCCCTCGTCACCCTTCTCCTCGTTCCCTGTAAATTCCCGTGGTTCTTCCGCTAAATTTCCTTTGTTGCTAAATTCGTAGACTTTGGGGATTCTTGTGAAGTCTGATTATTTGGGACGGTATTCTAGTAAATTCGTGCAACTCAGCTCCATAGCGTGTTCTCCGTATCAAGGTTGGTTTCCGCTTTAAATTCCAAGTTTTTTTGCCTTAAATCCCGTGAATTAGTAGCACTTCGGAGCTATTTTGGTCCCCGAAACGAACTCCGTTCCCGCCCAAACTTTGGGCATGGGTTCCTTGACCCACCGCGAGAATAATTATGAATTTTGTTTTCTGTTTCATTGCGTGGGCACCGGGGGACATTTTTACGACCCGATTTTTGGCTTGATTTTCCGTATTGCAATATGGGTGTCATTCTTCTTGTCTTGATACTCGAATTATGTTCTTGATAGTGTGGCAGCTTTCTGAGGCCGTTCGGAAGGGGAAGGCACACGAGTGGTGGTTCGTGCTTGCAGTTCGGCCCCGAGGTAGGTTACAGTTTACCTTTTTAGACTGAGTTTAGTTTGATATTATATGTTTATACGTTACTGGAATGCTAGGTTGGATTGAGATAAACTTTAGGCTTTAATCCTGTTTATTCATATTAATTGGCCATTTCGAGTTTTTAATCTAAGATTGTATGTTATCCTTAGCCTAGGAGCTTTTTTCTTCTGTGGGACTAGTCTATGATCCTTAGCATGCTTTTAGGAGGCTTTAGAGGTAGAATAGAGTTTGCCCGTTGTTTTCTGCTTTTATTTTCAGCTTTATCGCTTTATTTGATCATTGTGTGTAACTGTGGGCCTGAGGCCATGACTAGGATTTGGACGGATTCCAGGTCAGCTTTCTCTTGGTTTGGAGGCTACTTTTGCCTTGTTTGATCTGATGGTATGATTATTCCCTTGCTTGAGAACATTCATACTCATATCGCATGGCATATCATTGGTACCGTATGGAAATGATTTTTTTTCAAAGGCTTTTGGGTTTTGAAAAGAGGTTTTTCTACTGTTGTGATGGATTTTGGACCAAATCAAGCTATTTTGAGTATTACCTTAGTTTTTGAGAGGGAAAGAGGAACTACTATTTTCTGTATATAAATTTATAGTCCGATGCGGTATTCCAAACCCCCGATGAGTTATTCCAGGTATTTTACTCTCATTTATATACATACTAGTCTGATGCGGTATTCTGGACCCTCGATGCACTATTCTGGGTATTTTATTATTTCATATACATATGCATAGTACGATGAGGTATTCCGGTTGCCCGATGCGGTATTCTGGGTTTATATTATTATTACATTCATATATGTATCATTGTGCATCGCATTGCATTTGCTTTGGCACGTGGATTTACTCTGGTTTGGCTTGTTGTTGTTTTCCCTTACCTTTTGATTTATCGGCGTGTCTTCGGTTTTATAACTAGATTTAGGTGTATCCCTGTATGGTTAGTTGCTTTCCTGTAATTTATATTTATATATTATCTTTCTGTGCTCGGTCAGCCTATGATGCCTACTGAGTACCTGTGATCTTGGTACTCATACTACACTCTGCATCTCTTTTTTTGATGCAACACCTAGTACGATCCACCCTTGCTGATCTTCTGTCGTTCGAGGCCCATTGTTGTTCGGATCGCGGTGAGCTCCCGACGCTTTTAGAGACTTTACTTACTTTCCATTTTATATATCCTGTCTATATTTTGTATTTTGGATAGACAGAGGTTGTTGTATAGCTACTCCTTGCTTTAGTCGCTCTTGTACTAGTGACACCAGGTCCGGGTTGGTGTTTGGGTCATTTTGTCTTTCGATCACTTTAGGGCCATCTTTTGTTTATTTTGTACACTGGTATGTATATATGCTTTTGGCCCTATCCTTTGCTATATCTTCCGCTTCTCTTTAGTAAAAATTGTTATTTACTGCTTTCCGCATGTTTGGGTTAGGCTTGTCTACTGGGAGGTTATGTAGACGCCATTATGGCCCCATTTTGGGTCATGACAGAGTGGTATCAGAGCTTTAGGTTCACCAGTCTTTCCAGTCCAAGAGCAAGTGTCTAGTAGAGCCTCGTGGATAAGGTACAATGACGTCTGTATCCTATCTGCGAGGGGCTATAGGGCATTCCTTAGGAAAAGCTTCATTTAGTTTGGTTCCTTATCATGCTTACTTGAGTTGATCAACTTCTAAGTATATTTGTTTCATTCTTTCTCAGATTGTTCAGACGAGATCTACAGCGGGTGAGGATGAGGCCCCTGCGTGTACAGATAGAACCCCAGCTAGGGGACGGGGTAGAGGTCGGCCCCGAGGTCGAGGTAGGGCACGGGCTGTGGCACCAGCTCGGGCTCGGGCTAGAGTACCGTCACCAGAGCCAGAGGTTAGTGCAGATGAGGTACAGTATGAGCAGGAGCATATGAGGCCAGCCCAACATCCAGTAGGTTTTGTGGATACTTTGGTGTTGCAGGACACCTTGGTCGATTGTTAGGGTTTCTTGAGGGTATGAATCCACCAATAGCTTCACCGAGCACTCCGGTTGGTTTTCAGGTTTGAGGTGAGGGTCAGACTTCAGTTCAGGTAGCCGCACAGGGTTTAGGAGCGCAGCCTACTGCTGTGGCTCCCAAATTAGAGGTACTACCAGTTCCTGCAGTTGCTACACCTACTCCCGCTGTGATAGTTATGTCTTCTGAGGAGCAGAAGATGCTGGGTAGGTTTTTGAGATTGGGTCCTCCGAGGTTTTTGGGTGCTGCTAGGGATGATGCACATGAGTTTCTGACTAGCTGCCAGGAGAGGTTACATAATTTGGGGTTAATCGAGTCTCATGGAGCAGATTACACCACTTTTCAGCTAGATGGTCAGGTGAAACAGTAGTGGAGGTCATATATTTCTTGCAGACCAGCCGGGTCACCTCCTCTTACTTGGGATCAGTTCTCCGCAGCTTTTCTGGAGAAGTATGTACCACGCAGCATGAGGGAGCGTCTGATGGATCAGTTTGCTGGGTTGGAGGAGGGCTCCATGACTGTGTCGGAGTATGAGGTTCATTTCCACCAGCTGTCCAGACACGCCACTATGATTCTGCCCATTGAGCACGAGAGAGTACGTCGATTTGTTCGAGGATTAACTTTGCATCTTTGCTTAGCTATGGAGGGTATGGTAGCATTGGGTTAGTCTTTTCTGGAGGTGGTTGATCATACCCGTACTATTGAGGGTGTACTTCGCGAGGCCCAAGGGGGAAGTGATAAGAGGCCCCACCGTCAGGGCAATTTTAGCGGTTCCCAGGGCCGTGGTAGGGGCTACTATGGTAGAGGTCATCATCATCAGTGGTTCCAGCCGAGTCGGCCTGTTCAGGCGACATTACAGATGGCTGAGGGTCAGAGTAGCCAGAGTCTCTTTCCTGCTCCCCGAGGTGGTCATTCAGGGTCTACAGGCCGTGGTGGCCATTCAGATTCAGCCGAATCTTCACAGCGGAGCACACTCGGTCGGGGTTGTTATGAGTGTGCCGAGATAGGCCACTTTGCTAGAAAGTGACCGTCGGTGCAGTATCCTAGACGATAGGATCAGTTGGGTCAGGCCCCCAGGGCTCCAGCACCACCAGCTAGAGGCAGTTCACAGGGTAGTAGGGGTAGTCCCCAGGATTTTAGAGGTGGTCATCAGTCCGGTAGGTCAAGTGGTCATGGCGGTCAGGGCCACATATATGCAGTTCTGGGTAGGACAGAGGTCGAGGCTTCAAATAATGTGATCACAGGTACGATCTCTGTTTGTCATCAGTCTTGTTCTACTTTGTTTGATCCAGGTTCTACATTATTGTATGTACGGAAAAGGGCTAAAAATACCTCTGGACTATCTGAAAAAGTTTTAAAATACTCCTTGTTCATCTATTTGGCTGAAAATACCCCTCAATCCATCTTTTTGGCCCATTTTTACCCTTAAAACTAACATCCCTTTTTTCTATTAATTTTTATTGTTACATTATTTATTACGTGGCAATTCTCTATTGGACAAAATTAAAACCCCAATCCACCAAAATTTTCCCTCCTGGCCCGACCCAATTCCAATGCCCCATGACCCAAACCCATTTAAAAAAATTCATTAGCACACAAAATTATACATCTCTCTTTCACCTTAACTTGATCCCACTTTTTTATTCTTATTCAAAGCTTAAAATTCAGGTATTTTGAAGGCTAAAATTCTAGCTCAAACATACTCCAAAGCGGATATATGTTTAGAGAGATCCTGCAAAAATCTGCAACACAATACTGATAATAATGATCTCGAGAGCTCGAAGAGAGACCAAATACATGTGATATCAATGTTCTGATTAATCACTACTAAATACATATGATTCCACTCTTATCTGAGGTAGCCAAAGGTTTACCAAGATCACTCCATGGACAACAACGTATTAGGGATGTGTGTTCTTTCAATTAGCTTATCATTTTAGCATTGATATCGACCAAATATGAACAAGTCCATCAAGAGAACCATCAGTAACATAACTGTCATCTGCAACGATACAGGATCAGCTCTAATTAGATGCAATTCGATTTGCATTTGCTCCGAAAGTGCCATAAATTTTTACCATCAACAAGACCGAAATGAATACTCTTATTGTAGTAGAAATCAGGATATTTTTGTCGAATTTTAGCGTTGAAATTGCTGAATTTTAAGCTTTAAAGAAGAAAAAAATGGGATTATGTTCAGGTAAAAGAGAGATGTATAATTTTGTGTGCTAATGAATTTTTTTAAATGGGTTTGGGTCATGGGGGCATTGAATTGGGTCGGGGCAGGAGGGAAAAGTTTAGTGGGTTGGGGTTTTAATTTTGTCCAATAGAGAGGTGCCACATAATAAATAATAATAATAAAAATTAATAGAAAAAAGGGATGTTAGTTTTAAGGGTAAAAATGGGCCAAAAAGGTGGATTGAGGGGTATTTTTAGCCAAATAGATGAACAAGGGGTATTTTTAAACCTTTTCAGATAGTCCAGGGGTATTTTTAGCCCTTTTCCGTTGTATGTATCTGCTTATTATGCTACTCGCCTGGGGTCTGCATGTGAGTCCTTGCCTGTGCCTATATGTGTATCTACTCCCGTAGGTGGTTCTTTAGTAGTGGATCAGGTGTACCGGGCCTGTGTGGTGACTATCTTGGGGTATGACACGTGGGTAGATTTGGTTGTCCTTGATATGGTTGATTTTGATGTGATCTTGGGCATGGATTGGCTCTCTCCTTATCATACGGTCTCGGATTGCTTCGCCAATATTGATACTCTTCATATGTCTGGCATCCCTCCTATTATATGGAAGGGAGCCAATAGCCACTTGCCGAGGGGATTTATATCTTTTCTGAGCGCCTAGCGGTTGGTTGGGAAGGGGTGCTTAGCTTATCTTGCCTATGTCCATGATACTAGTGCCACCACACCTCCTCTTGAGTTAATTCTTGTGGTTTGCGAGTATTTGGATGTGTTTTCTTTTGATCTTTCGGGTCTTCCTCCTGACTGTGACATTGATTTTGGTATCGATGTTGAGCCGGGCACCAAGCCCATTTCTATTCCGCCATATCGGATGGCACCTGCTGAGTTGAGGGAGCTTAAGGATCATCTCCAGGATCTGTTGAGTAGGGGTTCATCCGGCCTAGTGTGTCTCCGTGGGGTGCTCTAGTTCTATTTGTGAAGAAGAAAGACGGGTCTATGCGTATATGTATCGACTACAGGCAGTTGAATAAGGTGACAGTTAAGGACATATATCTGATGCCGCGTATTGATGACTTGTTTGACCAGCTACAGGGTGCAGCCGTGTTTTCTAAGATAGATTTGAGGTCCGATTATCACCAGTTGAGGATTAGGGCTGAGGACATCCCAAAAACTGCATTTAGGACTCGATACGACCATTATGAGTTCCTAGTCATGTCTTTTAGGTTGACTAATGCCCCAACAATATTTATGGAGTTGATGAATTGCGTGTTCAGTGCATACTTGGATTCGTTCGCGATTGTGTTCATCGACGACATTCTGATTTATTCGAGGAGTAGAGAGGAGCATGAGCAACATCTTAGATTGGTAATTTAGGCCTTGGGAGACCATCAGTTGTATGCCAAATTCAGTAAGTGTGAATTTTGGCTTGAATCTGTAGCATTCTTGGTACACGTGGTGTCCAAGGATGAAATTATGGTATATCCGGCGAAGGTTGCAGCAGTTCATGATTGGGCTAGGTCTACTTCTCCTACCGAGGTTCATAGTTTCATTGGGTTAGAAGGTTATTACAGACGGTTTATTGAGGGGTTTTCTTCGATAGCAGCTTCTTTGACTAGATTGACTCAGAAGAATGTTCCCTTCCAGTGGTCAGAGGAGTGTGAGGTGAGCTTTCTGAAGCTCAAGGCCTTGTTGACTTCAACTCTGATTCTTACTCTTCCGGTCGAGGGTCAGGGTTTCACCGTATATTGTGATGTGTCAGGTATTGGCTTGGGTTATGTGTTGATGAAGCAGGGCCGGGTTATTGCATATGCTTCCAGACAATTGAAGGTTCACGAGAGGAACTACCCCACACATGACTTAGAGTTAGCAGCGATAGTCTTCGTGTTGAAGATGTGGAGGCATTATCTTTATAGCATGCATTGTGAGATATTTACTGACCATCGTAGTCTTCAGTACATTTTCAGGCAGAAGAATTTAAATTTGAGGCAGCATAGGTGGTTAAAGTAACTAAAGGACTATGATATTTCTATTCTCTATCATCTGGGAAAGGCAAATGTGGTAGCGGATGCCTTGAGCCGGAAGACGGTGAGTATGGGTAGCTTGGCTTTCTTAGCTACGGAGAAGCGACCTTTATCTTGGTACATCCAGTCCTTGGCTAATAGATTAGTTTGACTTGACATTTCTGAGCTGGGCCATATTCTTACTTATGTTGAGGCTAAGTCTTCCTTGTTGGAGCAGATTCGAGCACAACAGTTTGATGATACGAGATTGAGGATCATTCGTGACAAGGTGTTGAGTGGTGAGAGTAGGAACGCGACTTTAGATCCAGAGGGGGTTCTGAGGATTGGAGGAGGCTCATTGTTCTAGATATTCCATTCATCCCAGGGCATCTAAGATGTGTTGTGACTTGAGGCAGCACTACTGGTGGTGTCGAATAAAGTGGGATATTTTGGTATTCGTATCCAGGTGCTTAAACTATCAGCAGGTGAAGTTCGAGCACCAGAGGACAGGTGGTTTATCACAGAGACTACCCATTCCGGAGTGGAAATGGGAGCGTATATCCATGGACTTTGTAGTTGGATTGCCACGTACATTGCGAAGATTTGATGCTATTTGGGTTATCATGGATAGGTTCACAAAGTCTGCTCACTTTCTGCCAGTTCAGGCTTCTTACAGTTCCAAGAGGTTGGCCCAAATTTATATTCGGGAGATTGTTCATTTGCATGGGCTGCCAGTTTCTATCATTTCCAACCAAGGTACTCAGTTCACTTTGCACTTTTGACAGTCTATTCAGAGAGAGTTGGGTACTAGAGTTGAGCTTAGCACTGCCTTTCATCCGCTGATAGATGGTCAGTCAGAGCATACTATTCAGGTTTTGGAGGATATGTTGTGAGCCTGTGTTATTGATTTTGGTGATCAGTGGGACCAGTGTTTAGCCTTGATAGAGTTTGCATATAATAATAGTTACCATTCCAGCATTCAGATGGCGCCGTTCGAGGCTTTATATGGTAGGCGGTGCAGATCTCCGGTGGATTGGTTTGATGCTTTCGAGGTTAGGCCGTGGGGTACCGATTTGCTTTGTGATTCTATGGATAGGGTTCGAGTTATTCAGGAGAGGCTTCATACTGCCCAGAGTAGGCAGAAGAGTTATGCTGATCGGAGGGTCCGAGATCTCGAGTTTATGGTTGGTGATAGTGTGTTCCTTTGGGTGTCGCCCATGAAGGGTGTGATGCAGTTTAGGAGGAAGGGTAAGCTCAGTCCGAGGTTCATTGGTCCATTTGAGATCCTTCGCCTTATTGGAGAGGTTGCTTATGAGTTAGCCTTGCCCTCTTATCTTTCTAGTGTTCATCCGGTGTTTTATGTTTCTATGCTGCAGCGGTACATTCCGGATGAGTCTCATGTACTTCAGTTGGAGTCGGTGTAGTTGGATGAGTCCTTAGCCTTTGAGGAGGAGGCTGTAGCTATTTTAGACAGGCAGGTTAGGAAGTTGAGGTCCAAGGAGATTCCGTCAGTTAAGGTTCACTGGCGGCATCGTCCTGTCGAGGAGGCTACTTAGGAGATCGAGACCGATATGCAGACCCGTTATCCTCGTCTTTTCGTGTCTTCAGGTACTATCCTTTTTTCTAATTTTCGCAGACGAAAGTTCTTTTAGTAGTTGATGTTGTAATGACACTCCAGGTCATTTTTTGCTTTTCGTCCCTTTATCCATGTTTCAAGCTTTCCCTCAGTGGCTACATGTCATTTATGACTTACCGAGACTGACGGCTCGGTGATTGGACCGTTTGTTAGGTCGTTATGACCATTTTCCTATTTTAGAACTTAAAGTTAGAAAATTTTTGACTTTGGTCAACTTTCTTGGTTAACGCGCTCAGAATAGAATTCCGACAGTTCCTTGGCTCCGAAATGGGGATTTTGGCCTAATGGGACCATTAGTCTGAGTCTGAGTATTTTCGGTTTGGCTTTGTGTGGTTTGTGTGTTTTGGAGTTAGTTTGGCTGGTAGGGTTGACTTTGGTCAACATGCGGACAAGATGGCCTCGGATGGGAATTTCGTCAGCGTTGTTAGCTCCGGAATGTCGACTTTGGGCTAGGGGGACCTTTGTTTCGGGTCCCGAGGGCTCATTTTTGGGTTTTGAGTTTATTTTGGGCTTAGGGCCTACTTTTCATTAAAACGATCTCTGTTGGGAGTTTCAACGATTCCATTGAGTCCTAAATGCCATTTATGGTAGGGTAGCATGGTTGGTTTCTGTTCACGGGGTTCCGGATGAATCCCGAGGGTCCATCGGAAGATTTTTGGACTTGGTGTTTTGCTGGTTGCTGCATTAAGTTGCAGACAACTTTGTTCTTCGCGATCGCGGGGACCACGTCACATTTGCGATGGTCTAGTTTCCTGACCACCGCGTTCACGAAGGGTTCCTCTGTATTCGCGATGTAGCCTGCTGGGAACCCAGCTTGGCTTCCTCTTCGTAAATACGGCCCGGGCCATCGCGTTCGCGATGGTTGGGCCGGCTGTTCTCCGCGAATGCAGGGCTCTTGTCGCGATCGCGATGAAGGACCCCTGGCAGCTATTTAAAGTTTCAACTTCGTTTTCTCCTCCAAAATCTGATAACCTCCATTGTTAAGCTCCAAGCTCTCAATTTTCCGGCTCTCTTGCACCATTTTCTTCACCTGGTAAGTTCCCTCATCACTCCTCTCCTCGTTCTATGTAAATTCCCGTTGTTCTTCCGCTAAATTTCCTTTGTTGCTAAATTCGTAGACTTTGGGGATTCTTGAGAAGTCAGATTATTGGAGACGGTATTCTAGTAAATTTGTGCAACTCAGTTCCTTAGCGTGTTCTCTGTATCAAGGTTGGTTTCCGCTTTAAATTCCGAGTTTTTCCGCCTTAAATCTCGTGAATTAGTAGCACTTTGGGGCTGTTTTGGGCCCCGAAGCGAACTCCATTTGTGCCCAAACTTAAGGCATGGGTTCCTTGACCCACCGCGAGCATAATTATGAATATTGTTTTCTGTTTCATTGTGTGGGCCCTGAGGGTCATTTTTCCAACCCAATTTTCAGCCCAATTTTTCGTATAGCAATATGGGTGTCATTCTTCTTGTCTTGACACCCGAATTATGTTCTTGATAGCGTGACAACTTTCTAAGGCCGTTCGGAAGGGGAAGGCACATGTGTGACGGTTTGTGCCTGCAGTTCGACCCCGAGGTAGGTTATGGTTTACCTTTTTAGACTGAGTTTAGTTTGATATTATATGCTTATACGTTACTGGAATGCTAGGTTAGATTTAGATAAACTTTAGGCTTTAATCCTGTTTATTCATATTAATTGGCCATTTTGAGTTTTTAGTCTAGGATTGTATGTTATCCTTAGCCTAGGAGCTTGTTTCTTCTGTGGGACTAGTCTAAGATCCTTAGCATGCTTTTAGGAGGTTTTAGAGGTATAATAGAGTTTGCCCGTTATTTTCCGCTTTATCGCTTTATTTGATCATTGTGTGTAACTGTGGGCCCGAGGCCATGGCTAGGATTTGGACGGATTCCAGGTCAGTTTTCTCTTGGTTTGGAGGGTACTTTTGCCCTGTTTGATCTGATGGTGTGATTATTCCTTTGCTTGAGAACATTCATACTCATATCGCATGGCATATCATTGGTACAGTATGGAAATGATTTTTTTTCAAAGGCTTTTGGATTTTGAAAAGAGGTTTTTCTACAGTTGTGATGGATTTTGGACCAAATCGAGCTATTTTGAGTATTACCTTGGTTTTTGAGAAAAAAAGAGGAACTACTATTTTCTGTATATAAACTTATAGTCCGATGCGGTATTCCGGACTCCCGATGCCTTATTCCAGGTATTTTACTCTCATTTATATACATACTAGTCCGATGCGGTATTCCGGACCCCCGATGCGCTATTCTCGGTATTTTATTATTTCATATACATATGCATAGTCCGATGAGGTATTCCGGGTGCCCGATATGGTATTCCAATTTTATATTATTATTGTATTCATATATGCATCATCGTGCGTCATCGTGCATTTGCTTTGGCACGTGGATTTACTCTGGTTTGTCTTGTTGTTTTCCCTTACCTTTTGATTTATCGGCGTGTCTTCGGTTTTATAACTAGATTTAGGTGGATCCCTGTATAGTAGTTGCTTTCTTGTAATTTATATTTACATATTATCTTTCTGCGCTCGGTCGGCCTATGATGCCTACTGAGTACCCGTGGTCTTGGTACTCATACTACACTCTGGATCTCTTTTTCTGATGCAGCACCTAGTACGAGCCACCCTCGCTGATCTCCTGTCGTTCGAGGCCCGTTACTGTTCGGATCGCGGTGAGCTCCCAAGGCTTTTGGAGACTTTACTTGCTTTCCATCTTGTATATCTTGTCTATATTTTGTATTTTGGATAGACAGAGGTTGTTGTATAGCTACTCCTTGATTTAGTCGCTCTTGTACTAGTGACACCAGGTCCGGGTTGGTGTTTGGGTCGTTTTGTCTTTCGGTCACTTTAGGGCCATCTTTTGCATATTTTGTACACTGGTATGTATATATGCTTTTGGCCCTATCCTTTGCTATATCTTCCGCTTCTCTTTTGTTAAAATTTTTATTTACTGCTTTCCGCGTGTTTGGGTTAGGCTTGTCTACTGGGGGGTTATGTAGACGCCATCATGGCCCCACTTTGGGTCGTGACAATGAGTCATGAGCCTGGAAATAGTCATATCACCCAACAGCATGGCAGACCTACACTCCTTCACCAAATCTGAAACCCCGTAGATAAACTTGCTCATTTGGTCATGCGAGTCCGCTACCATAGAGGGGGCATACCTAGACAACTGAGTGAACTTCAAACTATACTCCTGGACGGTCATAGATGTCTATCTCAAGTTCACAAACTCCTCAACCTTTTTCCTTAACTCTCGTGGAAAGAACCGGTCGAGGAAAGCTCCCTCAAAACGCTCCCATGTCATGTGGACCACGTCCCTAGCTCTAGCCTCCTTCCATTGCGTGAACCAAATATGAGCTACGTCATTTAGCTAATAGGACGCAAGCTCGACATGCTCAACTCCGTCAACCTGCATCACCTCAAGGATCTTCTTCACCTCATCCAGAAAACCAAGAGGGTCCTCACCCAGCTTCGAACCCCAGAACTCTGGTGGACTCGGGCTGCCGCTCCACTGTGAGGGTGAACGGGAAAAGGAGCCTGCTGATTGGCTTGGGCAGCCATTGTCTGAGCCAATAGGTGAATCGCATTCTGAAACTCCACATTCGTGAACTCGGGGACCGGAACTGAAGGGACAGCATTACAAGAAGCTCGGGGAGGCATAGCACGTCGTGGAGGCATAATCTGAAACGCAACAAGAATGGATTAGAGGAGTAACAAAGTTAACTCTATCGCACGATATTGATCATGAAAGAAGTGAACTTTTTCCTAAGACATCTCATAGCTTCCCTCTCATAAGTGTGGCAGGTTTCACACACATGAAAGAGATTCTACTCGATGCGGCTTCAGACACCCTAGGACTCTTGAACCTGAGGCTCTGATACCAAGTTTGTCACGCCCTGAGGTTACCCCGTAGATGTAACACGGGATCCGAAACACAAGTGCTCTAGATTAACCCTTGGTCATAGTATACTCAGAGATCAATTCAAGAAACATAGCGGAAGCATACTAGTTAGAGATGGGCAATCATAACTTAAATAAGAGCAAGTCTAAGAAGTATCAACTCCATACAACATAATACATGTCTAGCTATGTCTGAAGCCTCTAAACTGTCATGAGAGTTGATGAGACAAGACCCCAACTAGCTCGAGAAATCCAAAGAAAATAACATGAGAGAAAGAGAACTAATACTGGCCCTCGGATAATGACGTCTTACCACTGGAATCTGGGACTCTGGCAATATCTAGCCACGAGTGTGAGGAATCGAGCCTAAAATCTGCATCATCAAAGGATGCTGCACAAAACATGCCTCAGTACTATAGGATGTACCGAGTATGTGAGATATGCTTGAATATGAAGAAAACATACTTAAACCGTAAATAAAACTTAGTTCATGCATGAGGAAGTCATCAGAGGTAAACATCATAATATGAGTAGTAAATCATGAAATAAGAGTCAAAACTCAAAGTAGATATCATAAGTTTAAGTAAGTCAAAGGCTTTCATATGAGAGTTTCTTATAACCGATAATAGACCATGTGAGCTAAATGGAATCTAACTATATAACCTTAGTTAGCAAAGCTGACTTGAACCTTGCCAAGGAACAAGTCACCATACCCAACTATATAACCCTAGTTGGCAAAGCTGTCCTAATGCCCACTAACCACAGGACACCCTAATCAAGATATGGATCCACTCTCATAAGCCCATAGGTCAAATCATAACCTACACTGACAATGTAGTTTTGGACTTGGGTAATCGAACCCTCATAGCTCGGTGATAAGTACTACTCCCAAAATATACATATAGCTCAGAAATACATGAAGGTATAATCAAATACCAAATCTCATTTGAAAAGCATGAAGACACATCGGGTACCATGCAATTCTCATATCATAAATTCTTGAAGTAAAGCATAGCCATAATTCAAATTATACTTTTCTTTATAAATTCATACTTGAAGAATTAGACATGCAATTTCTTAAATTCATAAGGTCATGATATCTAATCATGTCCAATTTTACTTGAAAAACATACAATTCAATGGAATCATGCTAGAAATCAACTTCAATGCTTGGGCCTTTAAATATAATAAAGGAATCATCATCAAATTGTAAATAAGGAATAAGGAACCATGAATTTAAGCTTAGAAACTGATTTCATAAGTTTTTCCCAATTTAGATCAAAACCCTAATTCCACAAGTTCATAATTCAAAATAAGAATTGGGGATTTTGGGCACAAGGGTGAAAGGAACCCAAGGTTGAATACCCACATACCTTGATCTAAGTTAACCCACTAGAAATTGAAAAGATTAGGAGACTTGATCTTGGAGCTTGAGACTTGAACTTGAGAGAGTTCTTTTCCTTTTTGGGAGATGAATGAGGTAATGAGAGAGGACATAGGCTAATGGGGCTAGAAATCATGCTAAGAATGGTCAAAACAACCTCATTTAGGAGTTAAAAGGGTGGGTAATGACTAAAATACTCCTAGGACTTAATTAGAAAAAAATTGTTTTAAAACTCGGCTTCAGGTCCCACGAGTCATATCCACGGACCGTAGAACTTATCACGGCTCGTGGACTTGAGTCGTGGTTCCTGAGCCAAAGTTTCAGGCTGCAGAAGATTTTCCATGGATCAACTTGACAGACCGTGGAAAGGATCATGGCCTGTAGGACCAAGTCGTCATTTTTGGTAGATTAGGCAGGTCTCTGAACAGGTTCCATGGGTCGTCCTTACGGTCCGTGAATCAAACGACGACCCGTAGAAGCAACTCGTGGTACCTGGGACCAAGTCAGTCCTCAGGACTAATTCCATGAGTGGGTTCCACAACCCGTGGAAGCATCCACGAACCATAAAACTGACTCGTGGTTATCAGACCTGAGGATGGTCTGTAGGACTTGAATCACGAGTCCTTTCCACGACTCGTGGAAGTACCCACGGCTCGTTGACTTGACCCGTGATCCCTGAAATTTCAAAAATTTTGCAAGTTTCTAAGTTTGAAAGCTGAATCGTTATCCGAGGTGTTACACCCAACATTCTTTGGCTCATACTAAACCTCATCCCCTCTAACCTCAGGCTCTGATGATGGTAGTCTAGCCCGGGCCTGAGCTGGCGCCGCAACTCGCGCCCTACCTCGACCTCTAGGACAACCTCTACCCCATCCCCCAGTTGGGGCTTTAACTGCAGGCGCGGGTGTCTCGTCCTCACCCGCTGTAGATCTCGTCCAAACCATCTGAGAAAGAGTGAAACAAAGGTACTTAGAAGTTGATCAAGTCAGAACGCATGACAAAGAATCAAACAAGATAACATATTTCCTAGGATTGTCCTATAGCCTCTCATAGATTGGATACGGACATCATCGTACTGATCCGCGAGACTCTATTAAATAATTTGCTCTTATACTGGCGAGACCGGTGAACTTAGTGCTCTGATACCACTCTGTCACGACCCAAAACCGGGCCATGATGGCCTCTACATAACCCCCAGTAGACAAGCCTAACCCAAACACGTGAAAGAAAATAAATAATAATTAAACTAAAGAAAAGTGGAAGACATAAATGAAAAGACAGGGCCAATAGCATATAGACATACCATCGTACAAAATATACATAAGAAGGCCCTAAAGTGGCCAATGAGACAAACCAGACTCGAGAACCAACCCGGACCTGGTGTCACTAGTACAAGAGCGACTAAAGTAAGGAGTAGCTAGACAATAACCCTTGTCTATCCAAAATACAAAATATAGACAGGATGTACAAGAAGGAAAGCATGTAAAGTCTCCAAAAGCACTGGGAGCTCACCGCGATCCAAATAGCAACGGGCCTCGAACGACAGGAGATAAGCGAGGTGGCTCGTACTAGGTGCTGCATCAAAAAAAGAGATGCAAAGTGTACTATGAGTACCAAGACAATGGGTACTCAGTAGGCATCATAGGCCGACCGAGCGCAGAAAGATAATATATATAAACAGATTACAGGAAAGTAGCTAACTATACAGGGATCTACCTAAATCTAGTTATAAAGTCGGAGACATTCCAATAAACCAACAAAAAGAAAAAGGAAAGAAAAACAACATCAAGCCAAACAAGAGTCAATCCATGTGCCAAAGCAAATGCAATGCGGTGCACGATGATACATGTATGAATGCAATATAATATAAACCCAGAATACCGCATCGGGTGCCCGAAATACCGCATCGAACTATGTATATGTATATATGAAATAGTAAAATACCCAGAATAATGCATCGGGGGTTCGGAATAACGCATCGGACTATAAATATATATACATATGCAGAAAATAGTATTTCTCCATTTTTCCTTCTAAAAACCAAGGTGATACTCAAAATAGCTCGATTTAGTTCGAAAAATCATCACAACAGTAGTAGAGACTCCTTTCAAACCAAAAACCTTTGAAAATCATTTCCTTGGTGTACCAATGATATGCCATGCGATATGAGTATGAATGTTCACAAACAGAGAAAAAACCACACCATCAGATCAAACAGGGCAAGAATACCCTCCAAACCAAAAGAACTAACCTGGAACTCTGTCCAAATCCTAGCCATGACCTCGAGCCCACAGTTACACATAATGATAGAATAAAGTGGTAAAGCAAAATTAAAAGCGGAAACCAACTGGAAAACTCTATTCTACCTCTAAAGCCTCCTAAAAGCATGCTAAGGATTTTATACTAGTCACAGAGAAGAAGCAAGCTCCTAGGCTAACGATAACGTACAGTTCTAGGCTAAAAACCTGAAATGAGCATTTAACAAGATAAACAGGATTTAAGCCTAAAGTCTATCTAAATTCCAACCTAGCATTCCAGTAACATACAAATATATATTATCTAACTAAACTCCGTCTAAAAGGTAAATCGTAACCTACCTCGGGGCCGAACTGCAACTCTGCAAGAACGAATCGTCACTCGTGTGCATTCCCCTTTCCAAAAGCCTCAGAATATTACCACGCTATCAAGAACATAATCTTGGTGTCAAGATAAGAAAAACAACACCCATATTGCTATACATAAAATTGGACCAGAAATCAAGTTGGAAAAATGACCCTCGGGCCTACGCAACGAAACAGAAAACAAAAATCACAACTATCCTCGTGGTGGATTAAGGATTACATGACCAAAGTTTAGGCGCAAATGGAGCTCGATCTGGGGCCCAAAACAGCCTCGAAGTGCTACTAATCCACAGAGTTAAAATGGGAAAAACTCAGAATTAAAGCCGGGAACCTACCTCGACAAGAGGAATACGTCACGGAGGTGAGTTGCACAAATTTTTGAGCATGCACCCTAAGGAATTAGATTTTCAACAAGGATCACCCCAAACTTAAGAATTAACAACAATGGATTTTTAGTGGGAGAGATACGGGAATTTACGCAGAAGGAGGAGAGGGGTGACGAGGGAACTTACCGGATGAAGGACACTGAGCAAGGAAGCTGGAATTAAGAGCTTTGGCGCTTCAACAATGGAGTTTTTGGGTTTTATAAGGAGAAAACAAAGTTAAGACTTTAAATAGCTGCCAGGGGTCTTCCATCGCGATCGCGATAGGACCCCCGCATTCGCGGAGAACAGCTGGCCCAACCATCGCCATCGCGATGGTCCAGGCCGCGTTTGCGAAGAGGAAGCCAAGCCGGGTCCCAGCTAGCTATATCGTGAATGCGAAGGACACCCTTCGCGAACGCGATGGTCAAGAAACCAAACCATCGTGAATGCAATGGGATCCTCGCGATCGCGAAGAGCAAAAGCATCTTCAACTTAATGCAACAACCCGCAATTTCCCCAAGTCCAAAAAACTTCTGATGGACCCTCGGGATTCATCCGGAACTCCATGAACACAAACCAACCATGCTACCCTACCAGAAATGGCATTCCGGACTCAATGGAATTGATGAAACTCCCAACGGAGATTATTTTAATAAAAATTGGGGCCCACGCCTAAAACCAACTCAAAACTCAAAACCCAAAAACAAGTCTGGAAGACTTGGGACCCGAACCAAAGGTCCCCCTAGCCCAAAGTCAATATTTCAGAGCTAACAGCGCTGACAGAATTTTCATCCGAGGTCATCTTCTCTGAATATTGACCAAAGTCAACCCTACTAGCCAAACTGACTTCAAAACACACAAGGCCACACAAAACCAAACCGAAAGCACTCAGACCCAGACCAATGGTCCTACTAGACTAAAATCCCCATTCTGGAGCCAACAGAATTATCGAAATTCGATTCTGAGTGTGTTAACCAGGAAAATTGACCGAAGTCAAAGATTTACCAACTTCGAGAGCTAAAACAGAGAAATGGTCATAACGACCTAACAAACGGCCCGGGCACCGAACCATCGGTCCCGGCAAGTCATAAATGACTTGTAGCCGCTGAGAGAAAGCTCAAATGCAGAAAAAGTATGAAAAATAAAAAATGACCTGGAGGGTCATTACACAAGGAGACTTACCTCACAAAGTTTTATGCTAGACATAATATCTTGGACTGTAATTTTAACCGAATCTTTTTCCTCCTATGTAAAAATAAATTGTCAAAGTGGATCTATAATTTCATCTGCCATATTAACTTTATATATCTAGGTTGAAACTCTATTACGGTTAAAGATTTGTGAGATTTTGATTTTCTATGAAAATAGGTAAAAGGCCAAAAACAGACTGGAAAACTACAACATACGAATTAACTATTGGTAGTTTAGTATTTTGTGATAGACGAATTAAAGAACGTGAGTATTCTGATGGAAAACATAGTCAGTTATCTTCATACTTGAAAGTTTTATTCATATAAATCCTCACTATGATGAGAAATACACTCTCACATCTAGAGAGCGAAAAATCTCAATTTTTACGAAGAATTGTATGTTCATGTAATGGAGTAACATAGAAAGAAATAACTATGAGAAGAGATAAAATTTGACTGATTCACTTATAAAATGAGTACTCTACAACATTATTTACTTGCACTAAACTCGATTTTACTCTACCGACTACAAAATCAATTCTCATACAAAGTAAAAAGTGCCCAATTACTAAAATTAGAAAAAAAGTGCAATACAATAAATATAGCCCTTTATTTACCTAAAATAGCAATACCTTAAAAAAATTACAACACAATAAAAATTTAAATTTAGTAGAAAATATACCCAATTCGCATATCTCCTTCATGTCAATTCTGAAATATAAGTGTATCTCATAATATATAATGACATACAAGAGATTTTAGGTGGTGGTTAGGGTATTTTTTGGTGATGACAAGTGTATGTCATAAAATAAAAGTGTCATATAATGAAAATACAGTGGCATGAATATAGTTTATTTTGGCTTGCGCAAGGATACAATGTATTTCACTTGCGCATGAATATAGTGTATTCTATTATATTTTTGAAATAAATTATTATTATATTTCATAAATACATAAACTATCGATTATATGTGAAAATTTCTCTAATAGAAAATTTACCTATTTAAGCAAACATGGCTACTATATCTACATTACATAGCTATAGTTTTAAAATATTATCAAATGTAGCGATAGTTATCAATTAAATAGAAAATTCACTTATTATTTCTATTTTCTTTTTATACTTAAAACACTCTTTGTATCTACCAGTTAATTCTCTCACCAAATCTCACTTTCCTTAATTTGTTGTTGTTCTTTCTCTATATTGCACACGATTTTGCTTCTTTCTCAAATTGTAGGTTCATTCTTGTTTGAGGTAACGATTTGCATAATTATTTATTAAAATTCTCAGATTTTTATGCCATTAATTTGAATTATTTTTAGCGGTTTTCTCAAGCTTTTGTATTTGTGTATCAATGGCAGAATTGATACAGTATGTAATAGTTATTATCAGGCCGATACATATTGATATAGACTGTAGTAGTTTTGTTAAGCTTTTATCTTTGTGTATCAATAGTGAAATTGATATAGTATGTATCAGTTGTTATCTCACTGATACATATTGATACATGTTGTCTTCACCTTGTATCTTTATTTCAAGATATTTTTGATACAGACTATATAAAAATGTATCAAATTATATCAATAATTATTTTTTTAAGTTTTTATCTTTGTGTATCAATGACAAAATTGATACGATATATATCAGTTGTCATTAGGCTGATACATATTGATATGGATTATCTTTACCTTGTATCTTGATTTCAAGATGCTTTCTTTTGATACAGACTATATAGAGATATATAAGACTGTATCAACTAAATATATAATGCATCAGTCTGTATCAGTTAATGATAGACTGGTAAAGAATAATACAGATAATCTTTATCTTATATATTAGTTATTACATTCTATGATATATACTGCTTTACGTTTGTATTATAGACTTTCTCATTTTTTGGCTTTATATCTATATCTATGATACAATGTTTGAATTTTTCAAGATAAATTAAAGAAGAAGAGAAGATTCATAAGCATCATGTTCTATTTTTTGGAGTGAAAGAAAAAAAGATTCAGAAACATCGTGTTCTATTTTTGGAGAGAAGATATGTACACCCCTAATTAAAGGGACTACATAATTTGCTCACTTGTTTTAATGATTTTTGTTTTTCTTAATTGAATTTCACCATGATTCTATCCTATATTATAAGGATTGTATTCCAAATATAGCCTCGTCGCGTGTCTGGTACACTGTAATGCAAGTGAAAATATCATTGGATTTGTTAAATATGGAAAGTATCATTGCGTATGGTAATTAGGCTTCGTTATCTCACTATTTATGAATATTTCTCTTTTAATATCAAATAATGTATGTCCCGCTAGGTATAAGTTCGATTGATGAAGGTAAAAATTAAAGATCATTTTATTTCAAGGGCAAATATTAAAAACAAATCCATTTAAAAAATAAATCATGCAATTAAATGATAATTACCTACATGAGCTGATTGACTCATCTAGTCTTCCAAAAGTGCCCCAACTCTCTTATTATTTATACTGACCTGTTCAGTCATTATTAAAAAGGCACCTTATTTTGAGTTACAGGAACTATTGAAATACGCTCTCGACTTAATTTGGGGTGACACGATGAAAAAACTTAGAATTTGAATTTTTCCTTGAAATGACGTCATCCTGCTATAGCGGGAATTTCCTCGCTATAGCACCATCACGATAGTGGCTGGTGGGCCTCTATGGCGGACTGACAAAACCAGTAACCAGGAACACAAATTTTTATATTAGACTTCTCCTCTTTAGTTGAAATAAGATGAAGGTTGCTCTAAAAACTCTCCAAGGCTGTCCTATAGCTTGGAAGCACTGGACAGGAGGAATTTCAGCTTTAATTGGGTAAAACCCATGAATTTCACGCCTATTTCTCATCAGAATTTGCCTTCACGAAGCCATTAGTTCATGTTCAGACCTCTGCAGTAACTGCTTGGCGTCCAAATAAGCTAGATTTAACTGAGTTGTTTAGACCTATTTTGAATACATAATATGTTGTAGATTGATGGAAGATTTCATGCTTAGGCCTTCGAGCATAGAGTTTGGATGGACAAACATGTTTGATCTGGTAGGTTGGGGGTGGAAATCTATTGTTATGAGTGATGTGATCCTGTATTTTAGTGTTTGAATTAATGTTATAATTCATAACCCTAGGGTAATCAGATTTTGGAGTGGGTTCAGGGCTCCGATAATGATTAAGTGTAAAGGGATTGCTAGGTCATAGAGGATTTCCTGATTTTGTATGAATAAGGAAAATGAGATGAACAGGAAAGGTACTGAGTTCGCAGTATTAAGGAAGGAATTTCCTGGGGATGAATGTATACCCATAAGTAAGTCTAGTATTGGGATTTAGGTATAAGGTGCTTAATTGACTAAGCCGGGGTTTCAGACAGGTCATCAATACTGGAATAATGAACCAGATCAGTTTATAGTAGGTGATGGTTGAATTATTTCTCAAATTATATTATGTGTACATGTTGACTATTTTGTTAGTATTGTTTGTACAATACGTGTTTAGGGAATAAGAGAATGAATGTGAAATGATATCCTATTGTCAATCTCATGCAATGAACTTGTCTTAAATACTTATTAGCTTTACAAGTGTGGGTTGTGTTTCATTTTGATTGTGATTATGTGATATTTGTAATTTTTTGTATGGCTCGGGTACCACGCTTGATATAGATTATCGGTTGGCTTGGTACCACTCCTGGTATAGGATATTCATTGATTGGATCGGGTACCACGCCTGGTACAGATCTCATATGGTTGGCTCGGGTACCACACCTGGTATGGGATTGATTATTATATATGTGTTGTTTCCTTGAGTGAACCGGGCTTATTTACTATTGTTGTATTGTGTATATTGGTTCCATGAGTGGACTGGCTTGCTTGTTGTGGTGTGTTATTACATAATTGGTCGGGTTGGTATGCTTAGGTGTTCAGGTGGTTTCTTGAGTGAACCAAAATTTCATTTTAAACACCGTAGACTATGTTCTAGGGGATCCTTGGGTGGTCTGGGTAACTTGAAAGGTATGTTGAATTTTATATGTGGCCTATTATTTGTGGTTTTTTGGGCAGGTTTCATGCGGTTGTTGATACAGGGTGTTAAATGAGAGCTTTGTAGGTGGTTCATCAAATTGGCTAAGGGTCAAGATCCAGGGTTGTTGTCATAGGATCTTAAGTGAGAGTGATGCACCTGCTAACAAGGATAGTTAGTAATTTGATTTCGCAATTGGAATTGGTAAGATATTTCTAGTGTTTGGCAAGATGGGTAGGCTTGGGAAGTCTTAGTGTTATAAGGAGTCAAGTTATGACAAGGTTAGAAGGGGTGGAATGGCTTCTAATGTGGAGTTGTCAACAGAATGAGGTAGGAGGCTTGGGGAAAAGTGTCTAAAGTTCATGGGTATTGTACATGGGTAGTAAGGGTTGTTGATAAGGGCCTCAGACTGTATAACTTCCAAGTTGTATATTTTCTTCTAAATATTTACATGATATTATGTGATAGATGCGGGTCGATCTATGATGCCTATCAGTACGTGTTGTTTATAGTGATACTACTCTTGCTATGCCTTTTTGGGTATAGTCTGATTGCAGGATCAATTGATATTTCTCAGAGACGCGGATAGTAATATTCAACAACTTTTGTTTATCTCTTTCCATGGTGGAAGCTGTGTCTTTATTTTGGTTTTGTACTTTTCTTAGATGCTCTTGTACCTGTTAAGACTAGTTCCTAGGGAGGGTTTTTCCATGGTATTTTGAAAAATGATTCTTGTACTCAATGTTTTGAAACTGTTTTTAAATGTTGAAGGCAAATTTTTATGTTTCCTATTTACTTCCGCATTACCTGTTTAATCGGATGGTAAGGGTTCTCCTATCTAGGTGATTTAGAGTAGGTGCTCACATAGCCCGGTAGTTGGGTCGTGATAATTTGGTATCAGAGCCTAGGTTACCGGTCTCCCAGTACAAGAGCAAATGTCGAGTAGAGTCCCGTGGATTAGTATATTGACATGCACAACTAATCTTTGGGAAACTATGAAGTATTTTAGAAAATTGTTCCACTTCTTTAATTCCTTTCGTGCGGTCTGTTTCTTGCTTGTATGGGTTGAGTCCAATCGATATCTCTTGATTCCAATTGGTATCTATCATGACCCAACTACCAGTCCGTGCGGGCACCTATTCTAAACACCTAGATAGGTCAACCCTTACCACCCGATCCAATAGGTAATTGTGGAAAAATAAAGTATAACTGTAGATAACTTCCTTTTTATACAAGAAAACATCCACAACCTTTTATTTCAGGAAACCCATTACAAAAGAATGCAGTAAACCATTTTTACAACTGGAAAACAACTCTCCCTAGGATCTAGTCTAAACAGGTATAAGAGCTACTACGGGACTAATACAGAAAAATATAAGAGGACACAAATCCCACCATGGAAACAAGGAGTAGATGTAATACCCCAGAACTTCCAAGCCAGACTAAGCTCAGAAAACCAGTAGAAAATAAAATTTTCAAAAAAATTCAAGTTTCCAGGAACCACGGTTCAAGAGTAAGAACCATAGTAGGGAACCACGAACCGTCATCTTAACCGTATTTCCAATTCCATTAGCTCAATAGTTCATTCCCCAGAGACCACGGGTAGGACCACAGACCGTAGTCCGGAATCACGATCTGTCATCTCAAACTGTTATCCCAAATCCAGTAGACTCCCAGTTCTTATCCCAGGAACCACGAGTTGGATCACGGGCCATAGTCCAGGACTATGAGTCATTGTTTGACTCATGGATCCAAATACCAGAGAAGTAAAATTTTCCTTACTCGGGAACCACGAGTCATGTTACGAACCGTCCTTCAGAAACACGGTCCGTCCTTTGACTCATGGAATCCCCAGCCTAGGCCAAAGTCCCAGGAACCATGGGCCACATGACAAACCGTCATCTAAAATTATGGTCCGTCCTATGGAGTCGTAGTTCTTGAGACCAGAGAACCCCTAAAACTCCTAGGTAGAACCACGACTCAGTTGACGATCTGTCGTCCAGGAGTACAGTCCGTCATTCGAAGTCGTGATTCTTGAGTCAAAATTTTCAACAGAATTCTTTTAAATTTCTCAGGGGTATTTTAGACCTTTCCTTCTTATTTTAGCCCCGACTATAAATAGTCTTAGGCTTATTTCATTAAGTCTAATCCCCCAAAATAAAGTCAGACTTTTCTAAAAGCGATTCAAGTCAAGAACAGAGCGTCTTCTCCAAAGTTCCAGGCCTAGGATTCTCTCCTCCAAGCTTCAAACTCCAGATTCTTGCAGGGATTTTCATCCACCAGGTATGTGGGTATTCAGTAAGGGTCTAGTTCACCCTTATGCCCAAAAATCTCAGCTTTCTACAGTGTTTTTTTGGAATTTAAGAATTTGGGGTTCCTAACCTAATTATGCAAGTCTTTCTAGAATCTTGTATTTTGATTCTCATATTACATATATACTGTTTATTATGATTTGCACGAGTTTTTACCTGTTTTGGGAAGTTAAGGAAATTTCCCTAAATTGTAGGATTTTTCTAAAGTAACACATGTCCTTCGAATTCAGTCTAGATTTTTAGCATAAATTTTAAAAGCAGAATTTAACTAGTTTTTAGTCTACTACAGTATTTCAGAAAATAAAGATTTTAGACTAGTCTAGTCCTAACCTAGAAACTCAGGATGCCAGTTTTGAATTGAGCTATATTATGTTTGGGAGTAGTATATAGCACCGAGTTGGACTAGGGTTCAGCGTACCCTTAAGGTCCCAGAACTACGTACCAACGTAGGATTATAAGTCCCCTCTGTTGGGCAACCAGATTTAGTGATCACGCCACAGTCATGCCTTTATACCCTGGCAAGGCATATTGGGTCCTCTCGATAGGGCGTATACATCAGACTCCATGTTTAGCTCACGTGGTTTATGTCGGTTAACAAGCTCTCCCACAGTGTTAGATGCAGAAATGTACTTTAGGCCCTCAGTCATAGTTATTTTTATTTTTTAGCATACTTTCATGTTACTCTTGCATTTCAGCTGTTTATGCACGATTATACATTGGGCCTATATACTACAGTTTAGCTCAGATTACAACTTTCAGTATTTTTAGCATGTTTACATTCCAGTCAGCTTTGCATATCCCTCATGCTCAGTATATTCAAAGTACTGACACATAATCTATGTTGCATCCTATTATGATGCAGGCTTAGGTTCTCAGGTTCTCAGGTTCAGCCACGTGATTAGCTCTTACCGGTGCCACATCAGCTCAGTCAGGGGTGAGTCCTCATTCTCCGAAGACATTTTATTTTGCTATTTGATTTAGTCATTGCTAGTTTCATTATTTTGGAGTTAGCTGGGGACTTGTCCCAGCAGCTCCTCAGTATTAGAGGCATTCAGACATAGAGTCAGTATTCAGTTGATTGGGTTGTATTGCTTGAACTCAGTCATTTTTTTTAGATATTATCAGATATATTCTCTTAGCCTTATTCACTTCTCAGTTATGTTTCTGCTTGATCTAGAATTTTATTCAGTATGCTTGTGATATGCCAGCTTCAAGGTTAGCTTGGGGTTACTCGTGACCCTGGATCCTATGTTACGTCTAGGGGATAGCCTCGGGGTATGACAATAGATATTTCTGAAGATTACCGTCATCATGTACCTATGAAACATCACCGACCCTGCAACCAGACTATACCCAAAAAGGTATATCAAGAGTAGAATCATTACAAACACACGTACTTGTAGGCATTATCGGTCGACCCGAATCCATTGCATACCATCATATAAGAATTCAAGAGAAAATATGTAATAAAATACAGTAATCCATTCTTCCAACATCCACCTCTCAGAGACTCCACACCCTGACACCTAGGACTTCCCAAGTCACACTAACCCTTAGACTTCCCAAGTCATCTTAACCCTTAGACTTCCTAAGTCACACCTTGACACTAGGGATTCCCGCCGGTTCAGGCACTCATAGAATACTAGCCTTGACCCACTAACCCAGTCAAACCTGACTCCCTAGGAACCTTAGGCCCTCCAAGTTCACCCGTCTTGAACCCATCAAGTATTACGATTCACAACCCCTAGTCTTAGGACCAACTAGTCCAGGCATTACTGCTAACCAGTCTGTCACTCTTGCCAAAACAGGACTTGCAAGGGTACGACCTTAACCCAACATTACCAGACCATGTGAAATAACCAAGTCCATATGACTATCAATAAAAACCCCAGTCAACAACCAGACTCAACAACTATGTAAGTCATGCCCGACTATGCGAGTAATCAGACCACCTATGAATGTGTCACAACTTGCAAACCACCCCACCTGGACCTTCCAAGGATCCCTAGGACATCATCTATTCCTTTTAACATATGACCCCGGTTTACAGAAGAACCCACCTTATCATTTAAGCACACCAACTCGGCCCTCAAGGACCAATATATATGTCAAGTAATAGTAAATCACGGCCCTCTCAGGAACCCATCATATAAAGAGCAATAAGTAAACCTGTGCTGAGTAAAGCAGTACAACATGTAACAACAACAAGTGATATATTTCCAGACTCTCAGTCTACCTTACGACTTATCAACCATAGGAAACAGGTTTAACAATCATTTAACAACAAACAATAAACATGAAATTTACCCTTTTTCATTATCCGGACAAATCAAGGACCCCTAGACCAACACCTAAGTGTTAACATGTGATGCCCGGTCCACCCCAGGACCATCCCCTCATTTAAGTGTAACAACCCGACCTCTCATGGACCATATGCAATAATCACAATACAAGAATACAACCCATTTCACTCATGGAACCATCGAAAGAATATAATCAATGCAAGTAAATCAAACCCGTACCAGGCATGGTACTCGAGCCAACCAATAAGTATCCCATACCAGGCGTGGTACCCGAGCCAACCAATATGTAACTTGTTCTAGGTGTGGTACCCGAGCTAACCAAATGTCACACAAAATCCAATCAATCAACAAATAATGAACACAAGCATACTTGTAAACCAACAAGCAACAAAACAAGTTCATTTCACAAGATTGATAACCGGATAAGTATACATTCATAATCTCATTCCCTAAGCATGGAAACTCACACAATACTAAGCGATAGTACATGAACACATATTGCATATTGGGAAATAATAACCATAACCTACGTACTCAACATGCCATCTCGGTCTACACTAAGACCTACCCCACACTTAAGTTCAACCACCCGGCCTCTCAGGGACTGATATGCAATAGTCACAGTTTCAACAATTAAACCCGGTCCACTCATGGGACCATCAACAAATACAAACAACCATGTATAATTAGACCCACACGAAGACTAATCCCCGACCTACCCTTTAGACACATATTCACAAATACATCAATTTTGGTCTCTTCTCTTAAGACAAATACAACATGGGAAAGACATTCCCCAACATTGGTACTTTAACCATTCTAGTTTACTCTACTACTTTTATGTCAAAATCATCCCCGAAACTCCCTTTAAAATAGTCATTTAACTAACCATAAAATTTCTGATTTCCCAAACCTTACCAACAGTCTAGTTTTCTGAACCCAACTTGACATGTATAAATAACTTGGAATGAAACATATCACATCGATATTATTAATCCCTAATTAGTAAGCCAACCAAACCATATAATGTTCCTCCAGACTCTGTGCCCGAAGGCCTAAACATGATTTCTCCTTTCCTTCTATAACAACAATATGAAATGGAAACATGTCTAAGTCTACTCAATGAAAGAACCTAGCCTACCTGGAAGCCAAGCAGCTGCACCACACATATTCTGGCTCCGTGAAGGCATTTCCTAATTGAAGACAAGCTTGAAATCTATGGTTTTGCATCCTTTTAGCCGGAATCTCCCCTCCCAATGGCTCCCAAGCCTTGGAGCAACCTAGGAGGGTTTTTGGAGTAACCCTCGTCTATTCTTGGGGCTGAAGGGGAGAGAATGAAATTATAAGACCCATTTTAGGTTTTTTGATCCCGTCGTTCTGCTATAGAGGCTTTATTACTGCTATAGTGGTACCGCCATAGTGGAAGCCACCCACTATAGCAAGTTGTCCACCTTTGACTTCCGCTATAGCAGGAATTTCTCCGGTATAACGGTTATCGCTGTAGTTCAGTGTCAACTCCTATAGCAGTTGACACAGAATAGAACCTCAAAAAAATCCCCAAAAAGGGCCCATTTCACAACACACTTCAAAATCTTGATGTTTCGAACTAACCCTTTCACGTCAACTTCAATATCGGGAGTTCTACTCATCCAAATTTATTTCCAAAAAGTCCCCTGGACTCTTTAAGGTCTTGGCTAATGGAAAAACTATCTCGACCTAAGATATATTACCCAATTTGCACCCTGATTTTCCTAGACCCTACCTCGCTCAGAATCCATTCGAGACTAGCCTAGTCTAAATTTTCCAACTCCCCAACCTAAAAGTTTTTCTAACCCGCTCTTCGCACAAATAGCTCACCCATAATGAGGTGCCTTTTTACTAATGAATGAATAGGTCGTTACAACAGATACCAATTTACCCATCGTTCATCTCCGAATGATCTTTAAGGCGGAAGAAGAAGAAGGAGCCTTCCCCCCTGAACCTTAATGCTCTACCATGACAGCATGAATATAGTCTTACACATGCCATCAAACTTTCAAACCCCTTGGTGTATCAAACTCAGTCAAAATTTAATTCACTCCCGCTCTATTAATTCCTTCCTTCGAGCTGCACAAGGCTAATAAGAGTACTCCTCCTCGAGTGCCCAAGGAATTCGGGGCTTCATCGAAACACCAGAGCGAAAGAATCTCAACTAATGAACAAAAACAAATTTTCTATGCCAATGGGACTAGATCCCACCATGGTGACCCCTTTCCCGCTATACTCGGAGTTCTTCTAATACAAACTCTATTTTGGAGGCTTCCTACGGGGTATATGACTATCACATATCATAGTTTCACTTTACTCCTATCAACACTATGCCCTGAGACACCACGTATCTCTAAACCACACAACATCAAAATCCCATTGGAACCCATCCTGGCTTGAGATTTTTGTCAACTCTCGTCTTAAGGGGGATTCTATCCGGGCACTTATACTCTAACCAATGCTATAGCAAGCACACACCTATCACTCAATGAGCAGAAGCACCAAGTATTATCATAACTGACAAGAGGGATAACAATGTTAAGGAATCCATTTAATAACCCCACTCCCTTAACCGACCTTACTACTAAGGATGGTCAATAATAAACCAGCCAATAGTCACCCTCATAACATAAGCCTATGAGCAGTGTCTAACATTACCCAGTCAATTATGGGTCATACTGCCAAATTCTACATGGGTGACTATTTCCACCAAGGGTCAATCATAATTTTACCAATACCCTGGCTAGCATATCTACCCTTTCCTTTTATTGCGCATGGATGCTAAATAATTCATGCAATAGCTCGCAGCTCAATTAGCAATTTATAATAACCCGGGAATGAAAAACAAAATAGGGGGAAATAGGACAGGGATTATGCCCTGCCCATCCCGCTATAGCGGCTTGCACACTGCCATGGCGACCCCTAACAGTAGCAGCCCAAAAAATTTACCATTCTCTTCAAAATTCTCTCATTCCCCTTCCCTGTTCTCAATGCTAACACATGAAAACGCGTTACGATCTTAAAACATAACCTCAAGACCAAACTCAACTATGCATAGTTGAGAATTTAACATCACATTATCATAGAATCAGTTAAAAAACACACCAGAGCCGTGCACAATAACACATTCCCTCTATCGTACACTACTAGTCTCCCTTTTTCTTTTTTATGGTTCCCAAGCAATCGTGACTGTCCCAAAACTGAAGCTTTCCCACAGTCATCAATCCCTTTTTTGTTCCCTTACCATCTATATCAATGGTAAGACTATACCCGAATGTAATGCAAACCATTCCAATTAAGGCATACCACAATTTATCATTAAAGCAATCACAATTTTAAAGCCGGAATAAATTTTCCTTAAGTCACAATCATGAGTTACCACAAAGACTTTCTTACTACAATTCCCGCTATTAAGCATTAATAGCCCTTGTCCCTGGTACTTATTCACATACCAATCACTTGAAACATAAGTTTCCACAAGTATATATATCATTTTCCATTATTATATTTACCAATGATAAGACCCCGCCCAGCATTTAGCATTCTGTTTTCCAGTTGAAATCACAAAACAAGAATTCCCTTAATTATTAACATATAACCAAGTTATGAGCTTTTCCTGACCACAATATTCACAGCAATTCAAACAATTAAACCCCACACATTTGCAGTCACTCAAAAAACATCAATACACATAAGCACAATCTCAAGTCTCAAGCTTCAACACTCAATCAATTCATTTTCATTACCTTTTATTCGCCTCATGAATGACTGTTAGCCGATTCATCCATACCTTTACATAGCCTCCCAAGCCAGATACCAATTAGAACCGTCCTAATTCTAATTTCCCTTGCTTGTGTCATCTCAATCAGAGTCAAACCACATCCTTTTTCCTTGTTGAGATACCAATTGAAATCGAGAGATACCAATTAGACTCAACCCATACAAGCAAGTAACAAACCGCACGAAAGGAATGAAAGAAGAGAGATGTTTCCTAGAATATTCCATAGCTTCCCAAAGATTAGATGTGGATGTCAATACACCAATTCGCAAGACTCAATTTGACATTTTGTTCTTATACTGGGAGACCAGTAACCTAGGTTGTGATACCATTTGTCACGACCCAAATACCGGGCCATGCGAGCACCTATTCTAAGCACCTAAATAGGTCAACCCTTACCACCCAATCCAACAGGTAATTGCGAAAACATAAAGTATAACTATAGATAACTTCCTTTTTATACAAGAAAACATTCACAACCTTTTATTTCAGGAAACCCTTTACAAAAGAATGCAATAAACCATTTTTACAACTAGAAACAGGTACAAGAGCTACTACAGCAGTAATATAGAAAAATGTAAGAGGACACAACTCCAACCATAGAAGCAAGGAGAAGAAGCTGCTCAAGATCACCGTCGTCATGTACCTATGAAACATCACCGATCCTGCAACCAGACTATATCCAAAAAGGTATAGCAAGAGTAGAATTAGTACAAACACACATACTGGTAGGCATCATCGGTCAACCCGAATACATCGCATACCATCATATAAGAAGTCAAGAGAAATAATATAATAAAATACAGTAATCCATTCTTCCAACATCCACCTCTCAGAGACTCTACACATTGACACCTAGGACTTTCCAAGTCACACTTAACCCTTAGACTTCCCCAGTTACCTTAACCCTTAGACTTCCCAAGTCACCTTAACCCTTAGACTTCCCAAGTCACACCTTGACACTAGGGCTTCTCCCCAGTTTGGGCACTCATATAATACTAGCCTTGACCCACTAACCTAGTCAAACCTGACTCCCTAGGAACCTTAGGCCCTCCCAGTTCACCCGTCATGAACCCATCAAGCATTACACTTTACAACCCCTAGTCTTAGGACCAACTAGTCCAGGCATTACCTCTAATTAGTCTGTCACTCTTGCCAAAATAGGACTTGCAAAGGTACGACCTTAACCAAATATTACCAGACCATGTGAAATAACCAAGTCCATATGACTATTAATAAAAACACCAGTCAACAACCGGACTCAACAACTATATAAGTCATGCTCGACTATGCGAGTAACCAGACCACCAATGAATGTGTCACAGCTTGCAAACCACCCCACCCGGACCTCCCTAGGATCCCTAGGACATCATCAATGCCTTTTAACATATGACCCCAATTTATAGAAGAACCCACCTTATCACTTAAGTACACCAACCAGGCCCTCAAGGACCAATATATATGTCAAGTAATAGTAAATCACGGCCCTCTCAGGAACCCATCATGTAAAGAGAAATAAGTAAACATGTACTGAGTAAAGCAGTACAACATGTAACAACAGCCAGTGATATAACTCCAGACTCTCAGTATACCTTCTGACTTATCAACCATAGGGAACAAGTTCAACAATCATTTAACAACAAATAATAAACATGATATTTACCCTTTTTCATTATCCAGATCAACCAAGGACCCCTAGACCAACACCTGAGTGTTAATATGTGATGCTCGATCCACCCCAGGATCATCCCCACATTTAAGTGTAATAACTCGGCCTCTCATAGACCCTATGCATTAATCATAATCCAAGAATACAACCCGATTCACTCATGACACCATCAAAAGAATATAACCAATGCAAGTATATCAAACTCGTACCAGGCGTGGTACCCAAGCCAACCAATAAGTATCCTGTACCAAGCGTGGTATCCGAGCCAACCAATATGTAACCTATACCAGGCGTGGTACCCGAGCCAACTAAATGTCACACAAAATCCAATCAATCAACAAACAATGAACAAAATCATACTTGTAAACCAACAAGCAACAAAACAAGTTCATTTCACAAGACTAATAACTGGATAAGTAGACATTCATAATCTCATTCCCTAAGCAAGCAAACTCATACAATACTAAGCGATAGTACATGAATACATTTTGCATATTGAGAAGCAATAACTATCACCTATGTACTCAACATGCTATCCCGGTCTACACTAAGACCTACCCCACACTTAAGTTCAACCACCCGGCCTCTCAGGGACCGATATGCAATAGTCACAGTTTCAACAATTAAACCCGCTCCACTCATGGGACCATTAACAAATACAAACAATCATGTATAATTAGATCCACCTGAAGACTAATCCCCGGCCTACCCTTTAGACACATATTCGTGGATACATCAATTTTGGGCCCTTCTCTTAAGATAGATACAACATGGGAAAGACATCCCCCAACATTGGTACTTTAACCATTCTAGTTTACTCTACTTCTTTTATATCAAAATCATCCCCAAAACTCCCTTTAAACTAGTCAGTTTATTAACCATAACATTTTTGATTTCCCAAACCTTACCAACAATCTAGTTTTCTAAACCCAACTTGACATGTATAAACAACCCGAAATGAAATATATCACCTCGACATTATCAATCCCTAATCAGTAAACCAACCAAACCATACAATGTTCCTCCAGACTCCATGCCCAAAGGCCTAAACATGATTTCTCCTTTCCTTCTATAACAACAATATGAAATGGAAACAGGACTAAGTCTACTCAATTAAAAAACCTAGCCTACTTGGACGCCAAGCAGCTGCACCACGCATATTCTGGCTCCATGAAGGCATTTCCTGATGGATGACAAGCCCAAAATCTATGGTTTCGCATCCTTTTAGCCAAAATCTCCCTTCCCCATGGCTCCCAAGCCTTGAAGCAGCCTAGGAGGATTTTTTGAGTAACCCTCATCTATTCTTGAGGCTAAAGGGGAGAGAATAAAATTATAAAACCTGTTTTGGTTTTTTTGATCCCGTTATTTTCTAAAGCATCCTAATTACTGCTATAGCAGTACTGCCATAGCAAATGTTGCCCGTTATATTAGGTTGACCGCCTTTGACTTTTGCTATAGCGGGATTTCTCTACTATAGCGATCATCGTTGTAGCGTAGTTTCAACTGCTATAGTAGTTGAAATGGAATAGAACCTCAGAAAATGCCCAAAAATATCC